>WNWK01047193.1:0-14022 GCA_009830355.1 Cherax destructor | reverse complement strand
CAAAGGGGCCGGGAGATTCCGCACCAAAAATTGGAAATACGAAAATTGAGGCTATATTTTGATAAAAAAAGTTCGAAACAAATTCATAAAATTGACTCAAAAAATTTGAGGGTCCACTGTACTCTCCCAGAAGATAAAAGAAGAGCAGCAGCGAGAAATCACCGACATTTGCCGCCATCACTAAACTGCAGATGGATACCAAGAAAATCCTACAAGCAACACAACAGCCATCTCCACCCAACACTTCTCTATCTCCACTTCCTGATGCGGCTCCTTCAAAGGTGCTGTATTGCATGATGTACGCTCATCTAGCCAATGCAGCCAACCCTGGCACCTTCAACGTCTCCATAAATGAACTCTTTCGTCTCAACAACATGCCAGCCTTTGCATTTCCTGACTCCCCACCATCAGCTGACATCAGAATTCTTCCAAACATCATCAACTTCACTACTCCTGCGACCTGTCTCCTACTGCCAAAGCAACTGCTCCTGCACCTGCCACAACCTCCCATACCACCGCTCTAGCTGCCTCGACCACTGCCTCCCAACCTGATTCTACACCACCAGTACACCTCTCCACTGATCCTACCAACCCTCAGTCACCTGCTAGTACCAAGATAGACTCATCTAATGAATACATGTCTAAGAAGAAGATATTGACGACTCTACCACACCAACTTGGGAAATCTTACATTTACACTGCACCATCAAATGCAGACACCATGACCTGCACTGAACTGTCTGAAGGCCTTGGTGCAGGAACTGTCAAGTTCTCCTGCAAACAACCTCATCACTTCTCTCACCCAAGTTCTGGAATTCCTCAAGCCTCTTTATTTCACCTTTGGAACGAGACAAATCTTTCAGCTTCTCTGAAGCAACTTCAAGAGATTTGAGAACAGATCTGTAAACCTGCCACCTAATCTCGTAAACACCACCAGTATGCTGCCTCTAATTTGCTTCCTGCCTCCTGATTTGTGACTAACCTGCTGCCAGCTTGTCACGTCTGCTGACATCCAACTTCCACAAGACCAATGCAACTCAGCCTGTTATTCCTGTTTCTTAAGTCTGTCCCATGATCGCCTTAGCTGTTGGGTTTATCCCAGGCTCTATTTCTATGACTAAGAACACTCCTCTCAGTGCTATTCTTCGTCTGCCCCATCTTCCCCACTCACCCCATTGGGATCTACCTATACTTTCGATTCGATTCGGCAACTGGTTTTTATGACTTGATGCTGTTGGAGTGTAAGCAAAATAACATTTATAAATGGATTCAGGGAAACCGGAGGGTGTTAGTGTTGCAATTTTTAACTATAGTGTAGGTGTTCCTCTGGCAAATCAGTGATGGAGTGAATGATGATGAAAGTTTCTTTTGGGTCACACTGCCTTGGTGGGAAACAACTGATGTGTTAATAAAATATACTGTATTATGTTTATATTCTCAAAACACCTAAGTATATTTCACATCAGCTGAGATTTGATAAGAATTTACCTTTTTAGTTTGTAAAAAGAGCATCCATGAGAAAAACAAAAGTAAACTTTTTAACTGTTTTGTTTCTTTGAGCCCCTACTGCTCACTGTAACAACCTTGCACTGTCACCAGAGGCAGAGCCTAAGCAAGACAGAAGTCTTAAGGTATATATTAATTCCTCATTTTTGTTTAATAAAGTTATGGACACTTAAAGTTGTCATGCTTTGGGTTCAGCCTGCACACTGAAACAGAGATAAGCTAATTATGAAGTTTGTTTAATGAGAAGATTCTTTTCAGCCATTTTTGATAGAGAACAGCAATTCAACTTTACAATAAACATATAGTGAACATTCCCTTTTATTCTCTCATTTCCAGAAGCTGCACAAGCCGTTAGCTCCAGAATTAAGAGAGATTGTCAATGTTTGTGAAGGAAAAAGTTTATATCTTTCCATGATGCCTTTGAAAATTGTGAGTACAGTATAAAAGTTTTATTTTTTTCAAATGTGCCTAAAATTGTGCCTGTTTGAATTATGGGCAGTATTCTGTTGGGTGGTTTTAGTTCAAGACATTAGGTGTAATAGGTAATTCTTTAAAGTAATGGCATGTCATTGAATTTATCACAGTACATCAGTAATCTACAGAAGCACACTGGTCATATATTTGCACATTACAGTACTTCATAATACTGCTTTACTGTACATGTTGTATTCATGGAAAGGTCTGAATTTGGCTCAGTCAGCCCTTACTGTCATAAACCTTCACAATGAGGGCGTGTATGATGACCGACCTACCTTCCTTGGATATATTAACTTCCTTTGATGATGCTAACCAGTTCCTCATTGTGTGTTACCATGGAACACACTCCCTAAAATACCCTAAAATCATTTCCTGGGTTGTGCTTCACTAATCTTTGTGTTACTCTGAACACTTCCAAAACCCTCCCCAAATTCACTGGGTCTTTCCATTTAATAATAACTCAACTATAATATCCTTAGGTTAGGAGCCATCAACCATCCAGGCTACGTAAATGAATCCGTGCCCCACCTGTCTTGCAGCTTGGTCTGTTCTTTTGCATCCTCTGACTTTTCTTTCCTCACCACTGCCATATACTCATTTACTACTAAATAAGCTGAATTTTGTTAGGACCCTTACAAAAATATTTTCAAATGTTTTTATAATTAATCATGCATTTGGTTCTTAAAGCTTTAGTATTTTTTAATTTCTGTATATGATCATTTTCAGTATTTGTCATTTGTTATATACAATCCCTCTCATACCTCAGTGTTTCTATTCCTTCATCCTTAAAAATATTGAAATTAACTTTAATTTTTTTTAATATTTTCAGATAAAGGGTTTCTAGCCCATCAATAGGAGGGACAAAAGCAAAAAGGGATTATTTGAAAGCAGCCCAGATGATTTCATCAGATTCACAGAAAGCACATTACCAAGATTTACCTCTTGGTACTGGACAGATTCCTCTAATCTCAAACCATATCCCTTCTGGAGTGTAGGATGCAGATAGGTTTGTATTTTTAATATAACAATTACTATTATGCTAGAGGTGTGCATAACTTTGGGTTTTGTTCTGAAAAACTGAACAGTGACAAGATAATTTTAATGTTAAATTATTTCATTGAACTTTCATTTTATCAGTAGTAAAAACCCCAGTTTACAAAACTGGGAAATGAGATTCAAACATGTGATTGAAAAAATTTCAATCTGTACTGATTTGTGCAGAAAAACCCCAGTGTGCTCAAATGAAACATGAGAAATTTTGCTTGAAATAGTGACAGGTTAGACCTATGGCGAGTTCATTGTTTTTGGGAAAAGGGGAGTGTTGCTATCTGTCATCTATCCCTGCCACCTGCAGTTACTTTCTGAAGTGTCACATGTGTAGTGCCTCTTATTTATGAAACACTTTTGGATATTATCCAGGAAAGAGGGGTGATTGGTGGAATGATGGGGAAAGGATGCGATAAAAGAAAAGGTGGTTATGAGAGGGTTTTACAAAGCTCCTGGAGTGATATAAGAAAGGTGAAGTATATGGAGAGTAAGAGTGGTGAGGGAGTGCAAAAGAAGAGCAAATGATAGTGGGTGAGTTACTGTCAACAAATTTTGCTGAAAAAAAAAAAAATTGGAGTGAGATAAATAGGTTAAGAAGCCTAGAGAACAAATGGATTTGACAATTAAAAACAGAATAGGGGAGTTAGCTGGGGAGTTGGAGGTATTGGGAAGATGGCGGGAAAATGTTGAGGAACTGTTAAATGTTGTTGAAGAGAGGGAGGCAGGGAAGTATAACATCTTTTAGGAGTGAAGAGGAAACGTATGTGGAGTGTGGGGAGGTGCGAGGTATTGGAGCAGAATGAAAGAGATTAAAGCAGCTGGAATTGATGGGATTATGACAGAAATGTTAAAAGCAGGTGGGGATAGTGTTGGAGTGGTTGGTACTTTTGTTCAATAAATAAATGTTTGAAGACCTAGGGATTGGTAGTGTATAATTCCTTTATATAAGGGAAATGCAACAAAGAGAGTGTAAAAATTGTAGGGAATAAGTTTACTGTTTGGTAGGGTCATTATTAAAAGAATTAGAGATAAGACAGAGCAAAATCACAGATGAACAAAGAGGCTTTAGAATTGGTAAGGGATGTAGACCAAGTATTTATGTAGAACTATTAATGAACAATATTTAGATAAAGGTAGAGAAGTTTTTATTGAATTTGTAGGTTTAGAAAAGGCATATGATAGGGTGGATAGGGGAGCAATGTGGCAGATGTTGCAAGTGTATGGAATAGGTGGTGCTACTAAATGCTGTAAAGTTTTATGAGGATAGGCTCAGGTTAGGTGTGTAGGAGAGAGGGAGATTACTTCCCAGTAAAAGTAGGTCTTAGACAGGAATGTGTAAAATCACCATGGTTGTTTAACCCTTTGAATGTCGAGACACCTGATCCTTAACCCTTCGAGGGTCGAGACCCCCGATCCTTAGCTCGCTATCGGGTCGAAAAAAAAAAAAAAAGATTTTTCTTATGAAATGATAGAGAATCTTTCCCGATGGTAATGACACCAAAAGTATGAAAGTTGATGGAAAACTTTAAAGAATTACACTCGTGAAATTAGCGATATCGGCTATATTTATGCATCGGCGATTTCGCACACTTTGAGCCTATTTTGGCCAATTCCATTTTCCAATTGACTAAAATCATAGCTATTTCACTAGAAATCAAATTGTTCTATCGATTGAGTACAAGAAATCGCCCATTTACTGATTTAAACAACCTATAAGTGGTCAGAAATTGGCAATTTGGCCAATTTCACACAAATTTCAGAAGATGCCAATTTCAAATAAGGTCCAGAATAAACAAGACACATTCCTGGCATTAAAATAACATTTTCTCTGTTTATTAGTCACAACTCCAGGCCCTCTTATATTACTCTTGCTTTCCATTTTGAATTTTTATTCTCACAAAAATAGAAGATTTACTGTTATGCAGACTACTGCATTATTGTAAAATGGTATAAATAATATCAGCGCACTTGTGAAAGAATATTAGAATCCCCAGTTGATGTGTATTGGACACGTGGTGTGATTTGTTTACTCTTGAACATCGGCAATAATTGAACATTTCCGCCACTTTGAGCTCAATTTCAAGGTACTTTTCATCGTGAAACAATCAAAATCATCTCCATTTCTGTATTATATCTTCCATTCTATAAAATGAGACCAAGAAAACGAGAATACAACCATAAATACCATACGAAAATACACTGCAAAGTTGCTGTTTTAAACCAAAAACACGGTCAGTTTTTTTCTCATTGTGCACTGTGTGCTACAGATTTTTACTGCACACACTGACCATGCAAACCCATTCTCTCACATTGAGGCCTACCAGCTTTCTCCCACTCGATTTGAAGGCTCTAGAATTTTGGTGTATAATGCAGGACCGACCCTGGCTCTCAAGCCACATGTACGGGACCGACCCTGAAAAGGTTAACATATTTATAGATGGGGTTATAAAATGAGTAAATGCTAGGGTGTTGGGGAGAGGGGTGGGATTAAATTATGGGAATCAAATACAAAATGGGAATTGACAGTTAATTTTTGCTGATACTGTTCTTTTGGGAGATTTTAAAGAAAGATGCAAGGGTTGGTGAACGAGTTTGGGAGGGTGTGAAAGGAAGAATGTTGAAAGTGAACATAGATAAGAGTAAGGCGATGAGGGTATCTTACGAGTTAGGTAAAAGGAGAGGAGGTTTTTTTTCCAGTAAAAACAGGGATGCACAATGTCACCGTGGTGGTTTAACTGTTGCAACATCCAGGACTTAAGTCTGGTTAATGTTTCCGAACCCCCTAGTAAGTTTTACTTTGCACACACACCAACAGATATACATCAGTGTACTTCTGTAAAATTTACATTATTTACAATGCTTAATGGTAATGGGGAAATAAAATCTAGCGATTTCCTTGCTTTCCAGAAAGGCAATGACTTTTTTTTATTATTCCCATATTTTTCCCATTCCATCCTTTACCCATTGCTAAACAATAATTGACAAATGACACCATGTCTCATTTTCTGGTTTTTTTTTTTTTATGACAAATACCAGGGTATGAGCTCTTTAAAAATTAAGCATTTTTTTATAGATAAATATTTCCTCAGTGGCACTGAATATGCAGACAGAAGACAAGGCCAACTTTTACAACGATGCACTTTTTGCTACCAATGGCAACTGTGGCTATGTTCTAAAACCAGAAATTCTCCTTAAAAAAGAACTCTATAGTCCAACAGAACTTTGGACAGGTATGTGAATTAAAATAATAAAATTTACATGTGAAATTTTTTAAAAAAATAAATTTACTGGAAGTATTTGTTAATCCTCAGGAATTTAAATTGAGTTGATATTTTAAATATATTTTAATTAAAATTTGTTCCATCTCATGGAATATGGTCTTTTTTCTATAAGATAACTTGAGAACCACTCATAGATCAGTGTTCACAATACAAAAAAAAAAACTACTCAATTTTGTTTTTTATTTTCATTCTGATTTTTGCTAATTATGGAAAGGATGCTTCTATAAGTTTATGGAAAAATGAATAAAATTAAAAAAAAATTTTCCCGACTCTCAAAAACTGTTCGTGTGACAGTGTTGAGTGGGCAACACCTTCCTAATTCAACCAAAAAAGGGTGACATTGTTGATCCTTATGTGAAGTGAAAGTTAGAGGTCATCCTCTTGACAAACAGAACAGCGTACCAAAGTTATTAAAAATAATGGTAAGAAGTACTTAATGTATTTTTATTTTGCTGTAATATGAAATTTTACAGGTAGAGTAATATGTCACAAAGGATCAGTAATATTATAGTCTAACCTCTTTAATTCAAATTATTTGGTACTGACAATTATGTGGATTATTAAATCCTCCAGAACCAATTTTTTTTCCTTTTCCCCTACCTCATAAATCATTAAATATTTAGTCTGATAAACAGGCAAAGGACAGAAATATGTTTTCAGTTACTAATAGGGAAAACACAGTTAAAAATGTAAAATAACAAAGCATATCTAAGAATAACTATAAAAACATTGCTTGTCAACATACACATTATTCACAGGTGACTAACATTCAATAGTAGTTTATGTAGCACACTGTTAACTCTTTCACTATCAGGATCCCTAAAATTAAAGTGCTGACAATGTTGGGATTTGAAAATGTAATTATGCACGTGCAAAATTGGCAGGGCAATTTGTCCACTTTAGTCATTTTAAGCCAGTTCCATTGCTCAGGTCTACAAATTCTTAACTATTTTGCTAGTATGCCTTCAGTTCTACTGATTGAGCACAAACTGCCCATTCAACTATCAGAACTACCCTATGACATTCAAAGAAAAGTAATTTGGCAAGTTTTGCACAAAATTCCATACATTCCCTTTAAAACAAAATCCAAAATAAGCATATGCATTTCAGCAACACAGCAACCTATCCTTTGTTCATTTAATCTTTTCCTGAAACCTCTCCTGTATTACTCCAGACCGACGCATTAGCCACTGGAAATACTTGCAGCATATCTTATCCTCAATCATGTAAGAATCTTAAGTTTTATAAAATGTTAGAGATACTTAATGAAGCAGAAATTATGTACCCCGGTTAGGCTACCAGGCTGAGGCTACCCAGGCTGAGGCTAACCAGGGTTAGGCTACCTAGGCTGAGGCACCCAGGTTAGGTTACCCAGGTATATTTATCACCATAGAAAAGTAGCATAGGCACCACTGTGACCACAAATCAAGTTTTACAGACGAAACTCCCACCAGCATGGCCATGACTAACTCTAGCTCAAGTCCCCTCAAAGCTGTCATCATGACTGCCCCACTGGGGGAGATCGTCTGTAAAACTTTCATTTGTGTCACAGTGGTGCCTATGCTACCTTCCTATGATGATAATATACTTAGTTGATGAATCTTATTGTAGCCAGCTGGCCCAGTGGCTAACGCATCTGTCTGGAGTTTTATGACTCTGTAACCACAAGTTCAAGCCCTCCTGTGGTATGGTTTGTTTGCAATCATATCATTACGATTTTACGAGTCATAATACAGTATAACCAGGGATGATTGGTCATAGTTTAGGGTGTCCCAATAATTGAAACAAGATCTAGTGGCTTGGTTGGTAGCATCATCAACTTTCCCTGGACGATCCAGGATAATTCCTGGCACAAGTGAAATGAATTTAACACAACTGCGTTTTTTCCTGCAGTAAATGGGTACCTGGATGTTAGCCAACGGTGGGTGATCGGGGGAGCAAGATCCTACTTTCCAGTAATGCTCTAAAACCCAAAGGGGCTTTCTGGATAGTATTAATATGTTAGTCTAATATTTTATGATTTGTAAAATAGATTTTATTTATTTATTTTTAATATTATTATTACAGTGGAACCTCGATTTTGGCGAATCCTTTAAAAAGCTGGCGAAACTCAAATTGTTAAAGTAAAAGCAAATTTTTCATAAAAAAATTTAAACCCAATTAACCCGCCAGACCCCCAAAAATATTAAAAAAAAAACTTTTTTTAAAGAATAACTATAGTTTTCACAAAAAATTATAAAATCAGGGGATTTCGAGTTAAATGGTAACCCCTTTTTTTTATTAATTTATTTTTAAATGCTTTTGTAAGTATATTTTTGGGTGTAAAAATCTTTTTTTTTTCCCTTAGGGGGATAAATCATTTGTAATGGCATTGAACCATTCTCGCGAAAAATATAACAAGGTAATTACACTAAGTGTGGGTATGGTTTGGGTAAAAGAACCACCCGGGAAAATTCCACCCTGCCGGGTGCTGTGAAACAAAAACCCTAAACTTTTTTAATGATGGTGGATTCGGTGTCTTTTTTCTGTCTCAAAAACATAAAGATTTATAACCCGCTCCACTTACACTTGGTCACACTAAAACATTCACGTTTATGATACACACTCATCAGTTTTCGTTTATCTTAATAGTTCTTGTTCTTATTTTTTTCCCTTTCATATCCATGGAAGGGAAAAAATCTTTCCTCTAAGTGGTTTAAAATCCTAAAAGGAAGGGGTATCCCCCCTTTTTCCTGTTACACTAAAAAGAAGAAGAAAAAAAACCGTAAAAGTGGGATGTTTGAATTGCTATGTTTTAATGATTAAAGAAAAGATGATTGTAGATGTTATAATGAAAAGAAGCTAGCCCAAGTGAGACAAAGCTGAAGGGGGTAGGGGGTTTTCAGGGGGGAGAAATAAAGGGGTTGATCAGGTTTCAAATGATTGACAAAAGAAGGGTGGCAATAATTTGAAAAATAGTTATGGGGTAAGAAGGAATATAAATATATAAATTCAAGGTTATGTAAGTAAAATAAGGGTTGGTTAAAAGGGGTTATATAATTTTATTCCTGGAGAAGAGAAATGATGGAAGAAAAATTTTGGGGAAATTTTGGTGATAGGGGAGTTTTGAAAAGTGAAGTATGTGTGGGGGGGGATCTCAAAACTAAATTAAAAATTTGTAGGGGGATAGCGGTTTTGGGGTCCAGGGAAATGAAAAGGGGAAGCTTTAATTGAACTTGTGAAAAGGGGTTTTGGAGGGGAAAAATAACATTTATAAAGGGGATTGGGGAAACGGCAGGCCGGACGGGTTCTAGGGGGGGCCGTGCCCGGCCCTGAAGGGGGGGTGTTAATTTTCAGTTTTTTAATTTTGTAGTGTAAAGCCCCTCGGAAAGAAGTGATGGAGTGAAAGATGTGAAATTTTTTTTTTTTGGGACCCTGCCGGGGGGAACGGTGATTTTTAATAAAATAAAAAAAAAAATCTTTTAATGAAAAAAGGATTAATTACAAATATGATATAGCATGTAATAAAAGTAGTTTGTTACATTATTATTGTGAAAAAGGTTGGGGGTAGGGTTAGGGTTCATGTTTATAAAGGGGAAGGTTTGGATCATTTCAGTTGTATACATTGATAAAGGTAGATGGGGGGGAAAATGGGAAAGTAAAAGAAAGGGGTTTTTAAAATAGGGGGAAGGTTAGGGTGAGATAAAACCCCCAAAGAAAGGTGGCTATGCTAGGGCCTTTTTAAGAGGGGGGCATAGTTTTAAAAAAGCAGTAAAATGGGGGGTAAAGGGGGGTGGGTGCAGGAGGAAGAGGGTGTTGGTGGAATAACTTTTGTCGATGAAGAAAGGAGGCGTAATTTCACACTGGCCGGGGGGGTATAACATCTTTTAAGTGAAGAAAAGCAGGGTTGATATGGGGGGGTGTGACATTACAAAATAAAGGGTAAAGAGATGGGAAATGATGGGATCATGACAAACATGTTAAAAAACAGGGGAACAGTGTTTGGGCTGATTGGTATTTTTCTTAAATTGTATAGAGGGGAAGGTATCTAGGGGGGCAAAAGGTATATAATTCCTTTTAAAAGGGGAAGGGGGGGAAAGAGATTGTAAAATTTTAGGGAAGAAGTTTCCAAATCAAGGTAAAATGTTTTAGGGTTTTTTTGAAAAATTAATAAGACACAGAAAAAATTTCAGATGAGCAAAGGCTTTAGAATGGGAAGTGGAGAAGGTGTTTTTGAAGCATACATGTGAACAATTTTAGATAAAGGTAGGGAAGCATTGCAGTTATGGATTTAGAAAAGGCATTATAGTGGGTAGGGGGGGAAAGTGGGAGATGTTCAAGTTTGGGAAAAAGGTAAAGTTACTTCTGTAAAAAGGGTTTATGAAGATAGTACCGGTTTGGGGGTGAGGAGGAGGAAATTCTTAGTAAAAAAGGTCTTGACAGGGATGTGATTCACCTAGTTGTTTAACATTTTAAAGAGGTTGTGAAGTAAATGCTAGGGTGTTGGGGGGGGGTGGGGTTAAAATTTTGGGGGGGTCAAATAAAATGGGAGTTTAAGTTAATTTTGTGATGATATTTTTTGCGAGATTCAAAGAAAAGTTGCAAGTTTAAATGAATAGTTAGGGGGGGGGAAAAAAAGAAAGTTGAAAGTGAATTTAGATAAAAAGGGGATGAGGGGATCAAACGTTTGATAAAGAAAAATTGGGTAACATTGGGGGGAGTATGGAAGAAGTGAATGCATTCAGATATTTGGGGGTTGACTTTTTGTGGATGGGGTTTTTGAAGGATGGGGGAAACCATAGGATGAAGGAAAAAGGTGAGTGGTGTGTTGAGGTATCTGTGGAGACAACGTTATCCATTGAGGCAAAAAAGGGGAATGTATGAATGTCGAGTATAGTGGTACCATCATTTATATGGTGTAAGCAGGGGTTGTAAATGCTGCAGCTAGGAGGCGGCTGGAGGCAGTGGAGATGTGTTCTAAGGGCAATGTGTGGTGTAAATATTATGCAGAGAATTCGTAGTGTGAAAATTAGGAGGTGGTGTGAGTTAAAAAGTATTAGTCAGAGGGCTGAAGAGGGGCTGCTGAGGTGGTTTGGTTATTTAAAGAGAATGGAACAAAGTAGAATGACTTGAGGAAGGCGGGGTAGAGGTAGTCCCTGAAAAGGTTGGAGGGAGGGTAAAGGAGGTTTTGTGGGCGAGGGCTGGACTTCCAGCAAGCGTGGTGAGCATGTTAGATAGGATGAATGGAGACAAATGGTTTTTGGGACCTGGAGAGCTGTTGGAGTATGAGCAGGGTAATATTTGTGAGGGATTCGGGGAAACTGGTTAGTTGGATTTGAGTCCTGGAAATGGGAAGTACAATGTCTGCATTTTAAACCCCTTTGACTGTTTCAGTCATATATATCGTCTTACGAGTCGGACGTATTAATACGCGTAAATTCTAGCGTAAAAGTTTTGGAGTGAGATTAATAAGTTGAGGAAGCCTGGAAACAAATGGTTTGACAGTTTAAAAATAGGAGAGGAGAGTTATTAAATGGAAGTTAGAGGTATCAGGTATAGGGCAAGGAGGAATAACATCTTGTAGGAGTGTGGAAGAGCCAGTTGTGAGTGTGGGGAAGTTGTGAGGCAGTGGGTAGAATGAAAGGGGTAAGGCAGCTGGGATTGATGGGATAAAGGTAGAAATGTTAAGCAGGCGGAGTTATAGTTTTGGGAGTGGTTGGTGCTATTATTTAATAAATGTATGGAAGAGGGTAAGGTACCTAGGGACTGTGAGAGCATTATTGTTCCTTTGTATAAAGGCAAAGGAAAAAAAATACAAAATATAGGGAAGAAGTCTGTTGAGTATCCCAGGTAAAGTGTATGGTAGAGTTGTTATGAAAGAATTAAAGAAGACGGGAGCAAAATAGCAGATGTACAAGGGGGCTTTAGGAAAGGTAGGGGTGTGTAGACCAAGTGTTTGAGTGAAACATATACAGTGGTACCTCGAGTTACGATATTTTTGTTCGAGAATGCTGTTCAAATGCCATTACCAACGAATTTATCCCCATAAGGAATAATGTAAAATAGACTAGTCCTTTTACACCCCAAAATATACTTACAAAAGCATTTAAAAAAATAAACTTACATAAAAGGGCGATTTTGGGACCATCGTAACTCGGAGTACCACTGTAGGTGAACAGTATTTGGATAAGGTAAAGAGGTTTTGTGGCATTTATGGATTTGGAAAAAGGGGTATGATAGGGTGGATAGGGGCAATGTGCAGATGTTGCAGGTGTATGGAAGGGGGTAGGTTACTGAAAGCAGTGAAGAGCTTTATGGGGTAGTGAGGCTCAGGTTAGGTATGTAGGAGAGAGGAGATTTTTCTCAGTAAAAATAGGCCTTAGACAAGGGATGTGTGATGTCACCGTGGTTGTTCAATATATTTATAGATGGGGGTTTTAAGAGAAATGAATGCGAGGGTCTGGCAAGAGGTGTGGGGTTAAAAGACAAAGATTCAAAAATACAAAGTGGGAGTTGTCACAGTTGCTTTTGCTGATGATACTGTGCTTTTGGGAGATTCTGAAGAGAAGTTGCAGAGGTTGGTGGATGAATTTGGTAGGGTATGAGGAAAAATTGAAAGTGAATATAGGAAGAGTAAAGGGGATGAGGATAACAAAAAGATTAGATGACGAAAGATTGGATATAGATTGGAGGAAAGTATGGAGGAGGTGAATGTATTCAGATATTTGGGATTGGACATGTCAGCAGATGGGTCTATGAAGGATGAGGTGAATCATAGAATTTATGAGGGGAAAAGGGTGAGTGGTGCCCGGGCCTGTGGAGACGAAGAACTTTGCCATGCGAAGCATGGGTGATGAATGTTGCAACGAGGAGAAGGCTGGAGGCAGTGGAGTTATGTCTGAGGTCAATGTGTGGGTGAATATAATGCAGAGAATTCGGAGTTTGGAAATTAGGAGGGTGCGGGATTACCAAACTATTATCCAGAGGGCTGAGGAGGGTTGTTGAGGTGGTTCGGACATGTAGAGAATGGAACGAAACAGAATGACTTCGAAGTGTATAAATCTGTAGTGGAGGGAAGGCAGGGTAGGGGTCGGCCAGGAAAAGGGTTGAGGGGGGGGTAAAAAAAGGTTTTGTGTGCGAGGGCTTGGATTTCCAGCAAGCATGTGTGGCGATTTGTAGGAGTGAATGGGGACAAATGGTTTTATACTTGACGTGCTGTTGGAGTGTAAGCAAAATAACATTTATGAAGGGATTCAGGAACGGCAGGCCCGGGCTTGAGTTCTGGAGATGGGAAGTACAGTGTCTGCACTCTGAAGGAGGGGTGTTAATGTTGCAGTTTTATAACTGCAGTTTTATAACTGCAAGACAGTGATGGAGTGAATGATGATGAAAGTTTTTCTTTTCGGGCCACCCCGCCTTGGTGGGAATCGCGTGGTAATAAAAAAAAAAAAAATTTTAGCGGCTTCAAATCAAGTGGGAGAAAGCTGGTAGCCATGTGAGAGGAATGGGTCTGTGTGGTCAGTGTGCGCAGTATAAAAATTTGGGAGCCAGTGGTGCATTGTGGGAACGCCATTTCAGTAGTCCTTGTTCAGCATGCCTAGCGGTAATAAATATCGCTCCGGGTGAATCTGGGACTCTTCTCTTCCCAGTGAAGCTCTGAGATGTTCAGTGAAGATGAATTTCATGGTTTGAGGTTTGTGATTGGCAATGGGATACCAGAAGGGAAAAAAAA
>WNWK01047192.1:0-14023 GCA_009830355.1 Cherax destructor | reverse complement strand
GGTAGGTAGTAGGTAGGTAGGTAGGTAGGTAGGTAGGTAGGTAGGTAGGTAGGTAGGTAGGAAGGAAGGAAGGAAGGAAGGAAGGAAGGAAGGAAGGAAGGAAGGAAGGTAGGAAGGAAGGAATGACGACCCAGACGACCATCAACCTAGGATAACTACCTAACACAACTGCCTGCTACTACTTTGAAGAAAACTGCTCAGAAGAGATGTTTTGTCTGTGCATATACAAAAAAACACCCACAAAAATGCAGACACACTCGTTTTATGTGTGAGGAATGTAAAACACCACTGTGCATGTTTCAAAGAGTTCCACAAGCTGCAGAACTATTATGAACATGTCCAGTGACTGTACATTTGTATATATATTATACAACAATAGTAATAAAGATTTTTTTGTATTGTTCGTCTGTGTAAACAAGTTTTGTAAACAATATAAAGATACTAATGTTTATGCTATTATTGTGTTGCATACAACGAATGTATATATATACATTGCACCTTACCTTGGCCTCACAGGCCACATAAGTTACGTAAAAAAAGAAAATAGTGAAAAAAACAAGAAATCTATGAATGGAAGTAAACAAATGTTTACTGAGTGAGCGGCATTCGCCGCTGTTGCCATATGCACCTCATTTTCTGCCAACTTTACACCTCCATATGTCGGTAAATATTGATGGCAAAAATCTGTTTTTAGGATAAAAACAATCAGAAAAATAATCTTAACATTTTGATAAGAAAAATTATTTTTTTTTTCGAATATTTTGCGACAACAGAATGGCACTCAGGATTGAGGGTTGCGACAGTCAAGGGGTTAAACTCGTAAGTTGAGGTTCCACTGTACAGTAGACAGTCATTTACCACGATAGTTACATTCCTGAAAATGCCGTGTTAGGTAAAATCGTGTTAGATGAACTGAAGAACTTATGGGAAAAATAGGGTTATGTTCCTCGGAGTCCCAAAAAGCCAAACAACTTTTTTTTAGACCAACAGATCTTACAAAAATAAAAGTGAATATGTAATTGTATTCATTATCGTGATTTATTATGTTGTTTTTACTGCTTAAGATTACAAATGTAACAGAAATAGTATTTCTTACCTTAAATTGTGGGTGCTGGTGTTTGTGGATGATTGTTAAGAGAGTGGAGAGTTATGCTGTGGCCCTACTGGGCTGAGGAGGATCGTAGAGGTTTTGGTACTGAAGTCGATGGTTGTACTGAGTGTCTAACTTTAAGTCATTCAGTAAGTCAGTCAAGTCATTCAGTAAGTCAGTCAAGTCATTCAGTAAGTCAATCAAGTCACTCAGTAAGTCATTCAGTAAGTTAGTCAAGCCATTCAATAAGTCAGTCAAGTCATTCAGTAAGTCAGTCAAGTCATTCAGTAAGTCAGTCAAGTCATTCAGTAAGTCAGTCAAGCCATTTAGTAAGTCAGTCGAGTCATTCAGTAAGTCAGTCAAGTCATTAAGTAAGTCAGTCAAGCCATTCAGTAAATCAGTCAAGCCATTCAGTAAGTCAGTCAAGTTATTCAGTAAGTCAGTCAAGTCATTCAGTAAGTCAGTCAAGTCATTCAGTAAGTCAGACAAGTCATTCAGTAAGTCAGTCGAGTCATTCAGTAAGTCAGTCAAGTTAATTAGTAAGTCAGTCAAGTCATTCAGTAAGTCAGTCAAGTCATTCAGTAAGTTAGTCAAGCCATTCAGTAAGTCTGTCAAATCATTCAGTAAGTCAGTCAAGTCATTCAGTAAGACAGTCAAGTCATTCAGTAAGTTTGTCAAATCATTCAGTAAGTCAGTCAAGCCATTCAGTAAGTGAGTCAAGTCATTCAGTAAGTCAGTCAAGTCATTCAGTAAGTCTGTCAAGTCATTCAGTAAGTTAGTCAAGCCATTCAGTAAGTCAGTCGAGCGTACCGATTATTGGATTATTGTCGTCCTGCACGCGTATGAACCAAACTGAAGGCTGGGAGGGTGGTGAGGGTGGCAGATGATAGCAGTAGGTCTCCCCCACTAACTCTATGGTGTATCCCAACTGGGGCAACCACACGCTCAATTTTTTTTCCCCTCCTGAACCGTGTAAAGTTAATTCTACGTAGTGTTAGATAAAAATGTGCCGCAATTCTTCAATCGTGCAATACCCAAATCATGCCACCTATACTCGTGCTAAATGACGGTCTACTGCATTTATAGATCCGAGCAATGTTTCAGACATGCTGGAGTATATATGAAACTCCTTGAAGCATGGCGTAAGACGAGTGTCACTCCACTGTTCACAGTGCAGCACTAATATTGCTGATCGTGCACTAATACAATCAACCTTGGCTTTATCTGTTTTCAGTATTACACAAAAACATGTTTGTCTATCTGTCTGTCTAGCTCTGTCTCTGTTTATCTGTCTCTGCTTATCTGTCTTTCTGCCTGCTTGTATGTGTCTGTCTTCCTGTCTCTCTGTCTGCTTGTCTCTCTCTGTCTGAGAGAGAGAAAGCAACTCATGAACCAACAGGTATAACAAACAATGCAGTCATTATGTCTGATTCCTGAACAAGAGAAAATTTGTATTACTTGCAAGTCAAGCTTATTATGCCTTATATCTACAGGCACAGTATAGCACTGTCTCTGGATTTTTTGCATAACCTAGGTAATTTACTCTATGTATGACAACTGTACTTGTGTACCTGTGAGACAGAGAAAAATATACAGAGATAGAGACAGGTACAGAGATAGATACAGACAGACAGAGACAGAGACAGCAAAAGTCAATCAGCCAGCTAGCCACCTTGCCAGTCAGCTGGTCAGCCAGCTGGCCACCCAGCCAGCTACAAAGATAGCCAGTCAGCTGAACATGTATTACACATGTTCCAGAATCATTTTTCTTTACTTAGGGCATAAATTATAGGACATTTTGGCACGACGACACTACCAGTGGTAACAAAATTGAAAGGATGTGGCTCAAATGTTGCACATAGGTTATTATCAAGGTTTTTGATTGATATTTCCTCCACCACTTGTGGCCACATCCATCTCAAAGCCACTAAACTCTGGTTCAACATCACTTTCCTCTTTCTTCTTAAAAGGGGAGTGTTAATATGACAAGTCATCAGTGAATCCCTGTTGTTTGCCACGGCATTTGCTCTAGCTGGCTCTCAATTGAACTGGTGCTCCCACAAGGTACTAAGTGGTCCCAGATTTCTTTTAATACTGCACACACCGAGTGTTAGGACCCATTCTATACTGACCAGGCATCTCAGGCCAATCTTTCCAAATTTGGAGGCAGGAAAAATAAAATGCTGCTCTACGTTTGGAGAGCTATCAGTAACAACGTAGATCTACATTTGGACAGTTTAAGGGTTAATGGCGAGATAAACAAAAAAACAGTGTATCCAGAAAGGTCTAGATCTGTGAAATAACTATCAGATTACTGCTGATAATGAAGATAACACTAAAGGCGGTGATTGGACACGTTGAACACCTCATGATTTGGAATAAGTTATGTTTGCCTCCTTATATGTGGTATAAAACCACAGAACACATGAGATATCTATTTGTTGGTCAATATTTGGTACTGTCCTGTTAGGGAGGCATTAGAACATATCATCAAGATGACAATTTGGTAAGATATTATTTGTGTATAAGGTTTAAAATTTTATATAACAAACAAATCCATAGTCGTCAAGTTCACAAAATTATTTTATTAATACAATGGACCCTCTTTTTTCGTTGATCTCCGTTATCGCAATTTAAGTTTTCAACGAGTTTTTCCATCAAAATATTGGCTCCATTTTCATCAATTTCCTCTGTTTTCGTCGATCGTGCGAAACCTGTCCAGTGCTCAGCATGCACACAAAGAACACAAGCCCACCTCCCATGCACATTCTCAGGCAGTGTAGTATTGTTTCTGACTGAGTGAATATTATCCAGCGAGTTCATACAAAACATTTCTTAACAATCCATTGTTTTTGGACCTTGATTATTGTGTGTGACTGCTAAATAAGCCACCATGGGCCCAAAGAAAGCTCCTAGTGCCAGTCCTTTGGTAACGAAAGCGAGGAACACTCCTCGATGTTCCCCGTGTCCATCTAACACTATGTAAAAACTCAATGTATATAAAAGGCACGAAAATTTGGAATTCATTACCTGTCATTGCCAAAGAAACCCTGCCTGTACCCCAATTCAAAACAATCCTCAAAAACCACCTTCTCGCCCAAACCTAAATGCACAATATCAAACATTCCCAAAAAAGTATAATAATCACTTAAATGTAAAAACCTGATTAATCACTTAAATGTAAAAACCTGTTATGAATAATACACACTAAGCTAACTGTTCCTATAACATTTACATTATAATGACCACATAAACTGTAGCTGCAATGCAACTAATTGTTTTATATTGTTATCTCACTCAATTAATTGCATTGCTACAATCAATAAATTATTATGTTCAACTTATACTCAAATTTTACAACTTAGATACACAATTATACTAATTTTATAAATTATCAACCATAACTTTTTACCATGTAGTCTAATATTAATTAATCTTAAGAATGCCTGCAATGAACAGCATATTAGGGGCTTTTGGCATGTACATCTATTTTATACCGAACTATGTATCATTGTATCATGTCTACCATACTATGTATCATTGTACCATGTCTAAATAAAAAATTATTATTATTATTATTATTATTATGACAGTGGCGTATGTATCGCCGAGCTTGCCAGGATATACAATGAGGCGCCATTAACCATCAGTTCCATTGTGGGGAAGATAAAAGAAATCATGCAAGCTGATGTAGTGAAAGAGGTGAATACAGTAGACCCTCATTTAGCGCAGTATTTACGTTCCTGAAAACATCGTGTTGGGTAAAATTGTGTTAGATAATTAGAACTTATGGAAAAAATAGGGTTATGTTCCTGGGAGTCCCCAAAAAGCCAAACAAGATTTTTTAAACCATCAGATCTTGCAAAAATTGAAGGCAAATATGTAATTGTAGTTCATTGTCGTGATATATTACTGCTTAAGACTACAAATGCAACAGAAATACAGTGGTACCTCGGTTTACGATATTTTTTCGTTCCAGAGTGCTGTTCATGTGCCATTACCAAACTAATTTATCCCCATAAGGAATGATGTAAAATAAACTAGTCCTTTTAGACCCCCAAAAAAATACTTACAAACGCATTTAAAAAAATAAACTTACATAAAAGGGCGAGGTTGGGGACAATCGTAAACCGAGGTACCACTGTAATAGTATTCCTTACCTTAAATTGTGGGTAATGATGTTTGTGGATGATTGTAAAGAGAGTGGAGAGTTATGCTGTGGCCCTACTGGGCTGAGGTGGATGGTAGAGGTTCTGGTACTGAAGTCGATAGTTGTACTAGAGTGTCTAACTTTAAGTCATTCAGTCAGTCAAGTCATTCAGTAAGTCTGTCAAGTCATTCAGTAAGTCTGTCAAGTCATTCAGTAAGTCAGTCAAGTCATTCAGTAAGTCAGACAAGTCATTCAGTAAATCAGGCAAGTGATTGAGTAAGTTAGTCAAGTGATTCAGTAAGTCAGTCAAGTGAGAGTAAGTCAGTCAAGTGATTGAGTAAGTCAGTCAAGTGATTCAGTAAGTCAGTCAAGTGATTCAGTAAGTCAGTCAAGTCATTCAGTAAGTCAGTCAAGTGATTCAGTAAATCAGGCAAGTCGTTCAGTAAGTCAGTCAAATGATTCAGTAAGTCAGTCAAGTGATTAAGTAAGTCAGTCAAGTCATTCAGTAAGACAGTCAAATCATTCAGTAAGTCAGTCAAGTCATTAAGTATATCAGGCAAGTGATTCAGTAAGCCAGTCAAGTGATTCAGTAAGTCAGTCAAGTGATTCAGTAAGTCAGTCAAGTGATTCAGTAAGTCTGTCAAGTGATTCAGTAAGTCAGTCAAGTGATTCAATCAAGTCAGTAAGTTATTCAGTCAAGTCAGTAAGTACAATACAATACAATACAATTTTATTTCTTTGCTCGTGTACATAGGTTTACATTACAATCATAAATTGAGGTGCAAGGAGAGCCTCTGGCATGCCTTTACATTATTGGCAGCTTAATCTAATGGCTTATAGACTATGAACATAATATTGGAGTAATTGAGTGAGTTTGTATTGGTAGATCGTTCAAATTATGATATGATGATAATACATTCTTCATTACAAAATGATGATAGACATTGTAACGAGTGTTTAGTAGAATGGAACATAATAGTAAAAAATAAATTATCTTAATGAAAATAACAATGAGCATTTTGAGAGTAATTTACAGTTTGAGTAGTATTTAGTTTAGGGTGATTAGGTGGTAACATAATTGTAAAAATTGAAATTGGTTATAGGAAAATAACTTTAAGCATTTATGAAAGCAATTTACAGTATGAGTGTTTAGTTTAGGGTGAGTAGGTGGTTTTTGAGAAGAGTCTTAAATTGATTTTCAGACAAGGTTACTTTAGCATTTCCTGGTAATGAGTTCCAGATTCTGGGGCCCTTTACGTGCATAGAATTCTTACATAGGTTGCTGTGGACACAGGATACATCAAAAAGTGATCTGTATCTTGTGTTGTGGTCATGGGTCCTATTAAAGTTGGTGAGGAGAATTTTGAGCAGAGGGTTTATATTAGAATGTAGAGTTCTATGTATGTAGTAGGCACAAAAATAAGTGTGAATGTTCTTTATGGTGAGTAGTTTTAGAACATAAGAAAGGAGGAACACTGCAGCAGGCCTGTTGGCCCATACTGGGAATTTGTTATCATTCTGACTGCAAGTCAGTCAAGTCAGTCAGTCATTCAGTCAAGTCAGTAAGTCATTCAGTCAAGTCAGTCAGTCAGACTTATGTTTACCTCATTTAACCCTTTCGGGGTCGGTGCTGTAGTAGTACGTTTTACAAGCAGGGGTTGGTGCCGTACTAGTACGCCCAAATTCTAGCGGCCTCAATTTAAGCAGAAAACGGTTGGTAGCCCTACATATGAAAGAATGGGTCTGTGTGGTCAGTGTGCACAGTATAAAAAAAATCCTGCACCACACACTGGATAATGAGAAAAAAAAAACAGACCGTTTTTTTCAATTAAAACAGCGACTTTGCAGTCTATTTTCGTATGGTAATTATTGATGTATTCTCTTTTTCTTGGTCTCATTGGATAGAATGAAAGATATATTACAGAAATAGAGATGATTTTCATTGGTTTGACAATGACAAGTACCTTGAAAGTGAGCTCAAATTAGCGAAAATGTTCGATTTTTGACGATGTTCAAGAGTAAACAAATCACAACATGCCTCCAATACACATCAACTGGCAAGTCTTATATTCATGCACAAGTGCGCTGATATTATTTATACCATTTTTACAATGATGTAGTTGTATACATAACTGTAAATCTTCTATTTTTGTGTGAGAATAAAAATTCAAAATGGAAAGCAAAAGTAATGGAACAGGGGCCTGGAGACGTGCCTAATAAACAGAGAACATGTTATTTTAGTGCCAGGAATGTCTGCCTTCTTTACTCTAGACCCTATTTTGAAACTAGCATCGTTTGAAATTTGTGTGAAATTGGAAAATTGTCATTTTCTGACCACTATTTTGGGTAGATGAAATTGGTAAATAGGCGGCTTCTTGTACTCAGTCGATAGAAGAAATGGAGTTCTAGCGAAATAGCTATAATTTTAGGAGACTCAAACATTGGCATTTGTCAAAAATAGGGCTCGAAGTGGGTGAAATCGCAGATGCGTCAGTGTCATAGATACCGCGAACTTCGCGAAAGCATAATTCCGTTAGTTTTCGATCAAATTTCATAATTTTGGTGGCGTTATGATCGGAAAAAGATTCTCTATCATTTCATAAGAAAAAATAATTTTTTTTTCCAAAACATTTTTGACCCCAGGAACACGTTTTCAAGAAAGCCTGTCGCCCCCCAAAGGGCTAAGTGTACAAAGATTTATCAAAATGCAATGAAAATGAGAAAATATATGTAAAATAAACACAGCGAGCTTCCCGATTATTGTCGTCCTGCACGCATATGAATCAAACTGAATGATGGGAGGGATGCATGGGTGGGTGAGGGTGGCTGGGGATAGCAGTAGGACTCCCCCACTGACTCAATGGTTTAACCCACCACGGGCGACCGCACGCTCAAAATTTTTTCAACTCCAGCAAATCGTGTAATATCAAGTTTACGCCGTGTTAGATAAAAATGTGCCGCAATCCTTCAATCGTGTAATACCCAAAGCATGAAACATAAAGTCGTGCTAAATGAGGGTCTACTGTATTTCTTATTGGGAAAATGGTTTCAGTTTTAGTCAATACCTCAGGAACGGATTAAACACGAAAACAGAGGGTTGATTGTATACAGTGGTACCCCGGATTTTGTACAGTTCCCAGCTCGAACAATTATGTAAGTGTATTTTTGCAAGTGCTTTTGTAAGTGTATTTTTGGGGGTCTGAAATGGACTAATCTAATTTACATTCAGCCTTATGGGAACAAATTCGTTCGGTAATGGCACTCGAACAGCCTTCTGGAATGAATTATTGACGAAATCCGGGGCACCACTGTAGATCTATATCAAACCTATCCCTTCTATCTAAAATCTTCAAAAAAATTATTCACAAGCAAATTTACTCCTACTTTGTATCCCACAACCTACTTAACCCCTGCCAGTTTGGATTTAGACCAAGCAAAAGTACAAATGATGCAATTATACACACTCTCGAGCTTCTATATATGGAGCTGGATAAAAAAGAAATTCCACTGGGCCTCTTCATAGACCTACAGAAAGCATTTGATACAGTTGACCACGATCTCTTATACCTAAAATTTGAACATTACAGGGTCAGAGGACACTCACTCGATTACCTAAAATCATATCTTAGCAATAGGCACCAGTATGTATACACAAAAGGTGTTGCCTCCACAAAACAACCTGTTCTTGTTGGAGTCCTCCAGAGCAGTGTCCTTGGACCACTACTCTTTCTCATTTACATCAATGACCTCCCTAATGCCTCTAATCTAATTAAACCTGTTCTTTTTCTGGATGACGCTACAGTAATTATAACTTCTCTCATCCAAACCAAACAATACATAGAAACACTGTAAATGATGAGCTACTAAAAATATCCACTTGGATGATGGCCAAAATACTTACTCTCAATATCGACAAAACCTACTTCATACTGTTTGGAAACACAGCTGCAAAAATTCAGCTTAACATATTGATAAATGGTTCCCCCATTTCAAGACACACTGACGGAAAATTTCTAGGGATTCACATTGACAGCTGTCTAATTTTCAGATCCACATACAGAATATCTCCAACAAAATCTCCAAAACAGTAGGAATCCTCTCTAAGATACCATGAACCCCAAAAGGCACTTCTTGCACTTTACCACTCTCTCATCTACCCATAACTCATCTATGGTATTTGTGCATAGGGGTCAACCACAGGAAATCTCCTTAAACCTTCAATTATTCAACAGAAAGCTGCTGTGAAAATGATTACAAACTCCTGCACCAGGCAACACAATCCACTGCTGTTTAACCCTTTCGGGGTTTCGGCCTGGAAACCCCCAAAGGGTTAAGAGCTTGAACCTGCTTAACATACAAAATATTCACTCATACTATTGTGCCAACTACATACACAGAACATTATTCTCCAATATTAACCCTCCTCTCAAACTCCTCGAGAACTACAACAGAATGCACTTGCATAACACAAGATACAAAACACCCTTTGAAATCCCTCGTGTCCATCTCTCCCTATGCAAAAATGCTGTGCATATAAAGAGCCCTAAGATCTGGAATTCATTGCCTGAATATATAAAAGGGCTGTTGCCTGCACACCAATTCAAGGCTCTGCTTAGAAATCACCTCATCTCCCAAAATAACAACACAAACACTATATATTATTGCCACCATCAACTCAAAAATTTCCAAATTTTAAAAGACTATTTCAAAACTAAAATGGTCTTAATCTTATTATGTATAATGTGCCAAAATATAATACTGTGACTTGTTAAGCCAAACAAGTTTTTTTTTAGACCAACAGATCTTACAAAAATAAAAGTCAATATGTAATTGTAGTTCATTATTGTGATGTATTATGTTGTTTTTACTGCTTAAGACTACAAATGTAACAGAAATAATAGTATTTACCTTAAATTGTGGGTGCTGGTGTTTGTGGATGATTGTGAAGAGAGTGGAGAGTTATGCTGTGGCCCTACTGGGCTGAGGTGGATGGTAGAGGTTTTGGTACTGAAGTTGATGGTTGTACTGAGTGTCTAACTTTAAGTCATTCAGTAAGTCAGTCAAGTCATTCAGTCAGTAAGTCAGTCAAGTCATTCAGTCAGTAAGTCAGTCAAGTCATTCAGTCAGTAAGTCATTCAGTCAGTAAGTCATGTCAGTCAGTCAGTCAAGTTAATCAGTCAGTCAAATTCAAATTCAAATTCTTTATTTTGTGTAATATACAAGGTGGGGTGTACTTATGCTTATACATTTTATGTAGTAGATATTACAAGACGGCCAATAATATGCCTAGGTATGCCTAGGCTTTTCAGGCAGTCTTATGATAGGTCTTACTCAATAGCGACATAATGATTATACAGATAATATAGTTAGGTAATTGTAGTGATTAACCAGGTTTACAAAATTGAGGTACTGGAATTTAAACATTTAAGAATTTACCAATTAGTTTAAGAATTTAGCAATTAGTTTATATATTAATGATAAAGGTGATGTATTTGGTATAATACAGTTTCTATATTGGAGTTTCTTAGGCAAACTTATGACTAGCTTAAGAATTATGAAGCAATAGTGTATTAGAATTTTGGTTAGTACTGTGCAAATTAGGGGGAATCACAGATATCAATACCTGGAGTCTACCTGGAGAGAATTCCAGGGGTCAACGCCCCAGCGCCCGGTCCGTGACCAGGCCTCAAGTTGGACCAGAGCCTGATCAACCAGGCTGTTACTGCTGGCCGCACGCAGTCCAACGTACGAACCACAGCCTGGCTGGTCAGGTACCGACTTTAGGTGCCTGTCCAGTGCCTGCTTGAAGACAGCCAGGGGTTTGTTGGTAATCCCCCTGATGAATGCTGGGAGGCAGTTGAACAATCTTGGCCCCTGACACTTATTGTGTTGTCCCTCAACATGCTAGTGGCACCCCTGCTCTTCATTGGGGGGATGTTACATCGCCTGCCGAGTCTTTTGCTTTCGTAGGGAGTGATTTTTGTGTGCAAGTTTGGTACTAAGCCCTCGAGAATTTTCCATGTGTATATAATAATGTATCTCTCCCACCTACGTTCTAGAGAGTACAGGTTTAGGAACTTCAAGCGTTCCCAGTAGTTGAGGTGGTTTATCCCACTTATGCGTGCGGTGAAGGTTCTCTGCACATTTTCAAGGTCAGCAATTTCACCCGCCTTGAAAGGTGCAGTTAGTGTGCAGCAATATTCCAGCCTAGATAGAACAAGCGATCTGTAAAGTGTCAACATGTGCTTGGCATCCCTGGTTTTGAAGGTTCTCATTATCCATCCTGTCATTTTTCGAGCAAATGCAATTGCTACTTTGTTATGGTCCTTGAAGGTGACACCCTCTGACATGATCACTCCCAGGTCTTTGACATTAGTTTTTCGCTCTATTGTGTGGTTGGAATTAGTTTTGTACTCCGATGAGATTTTAATTTCTTCACGTTTTCCGTATCTGAGTAATTGAAATTTCTCATCATTGAACTTCATATTGTTTTCTGCAGCCCATTTAAAGATTTGGTTTATGTTTGCTTGGAGTCTAGCCTTTTCTTCAACGGTGGACACTGTCATACAGATTCGGGTGTCATCTGCAAAGGAAGACACAGCACTGTGGCTTATATCCCTGTCAATATCTGATATGAGGATGAGGAATAGGATGGGAGCAAGTACTGTGCCTTGTGGAACAGAGCTCTTCACAGTAGCTGCCTCAGACTTTACTCTGTTGACTACTACTCTTTGTGTTCTACATGTTAATAAATTATAGATCCATCTACCAACTTTTCCTGTTATTCCTTTATCACACATTTTGTGTGCTATTACACCATGGTCACACTTGTCAAAGGCTTTTGCAAAATCTGTGTATATAACATCTGCATTCTGTTTATCTTCTAGAGCATCCAGGACCTTGTCGTAGTGGTCCAGTAGTTGGGACAGACAGGAGTGGCCTGCTCTAAACCCATGCTGTCCTGGGTTGTGCAACTGATGGGTATCAAGATGGGTGGCGATCTTGCTTCTTAGAACCCTTTCAAAGATTTATATGATATGGGACATTAGCGCATGTGATAGGGGCTTCTTGCAGTTCTCGATGAACACGGAGTTCCATGAGTCTGGGCCTGGAGCAGAGTGCATGGGCATGTCATTTACTGCCTTTTCGAAGTAATTTGGCGTCGTGGTGATGTCAGAAAGGCATGCGTCTGTCAAATTCTGTGGCACTCTCATAAAAAATTCATTTAGGTTTTCGATTTTCAGTCTGGTTAGTAACTCGTTAAAAACTGAGTCATACTGGGACTTAAGTAACTCACTCATTTCCTTGCTGTTATCTGTGTAGGACCCATCCCGTTTAAGTAGGGGCCCAATACTGGTTGTTGTTCTCGACTTTGATTTTGCATAGGAAAAGAAATACTTTGGGTTTCTTTCAATTTCATTTATGGCTTGTAGTTCTTCCCGTGTCTCTTGATTCCTGTAAGATTCCTTTAGTTTTAATTCAATGTTTGCTATTTCTCTGATTAGTGTCTCCCTACGTATTTCCGAGATATTAGCCTCCTGTAGCCGCTCCGTTATTCTTTGCCTTTGCCTGTATAGGGAGCGCCTCTCTCTTTCTAGTTTGCCTCTTCTCCTTTTCCTTAAGGGAATTTGCCTTGAGCAAACCTCGAGTACCACAGAGTTAATCTGTTCTAGACATAGGATGGGATCCGTGATGTTTAGGCAACCTTCCCAGTTTATATCATTTAGGACTTGGTTTACTTGGTCCCACCTTATGTTTTTGTTATTGAAGTTGAATTTGGAGAAAGCTCCCTCGCGGCTGATCACATTTTGTTGATCTGGGGCTCCCCACATGCATGTCTGGACCTCTATTATGTTGTGATCTAAGTATATTTTTTTTATATGATGACATTTCATATCAGATCATCATTGTTGGTGAAGATGAGGTCCAGCGTATTCTCTAATCTTGTGGGCTCCACTATTTGCTGGTTTAAGGTGAACTTGGTGCAGAGATTTAAAGTTCATGCATGTGTGAATTTTCATCTGAGCTGCCTCCTGGTGTTATCTCTGCTACCACATTGTTTGCAATGGTCGTCCATTTTAGGTGCCTGAGGTTGAAATCCCCAAGTAGCAAGATGTTGGGGGCAGGGGCTGGAAGATTTTCCAGACAGTGGTCAATTTTCAGAAGCTTTTCCTGGAATTGTTGGGACGTTGCATCCGGGGGCTTGTAGACAACTACGATGACCAGGTTTTGATTCTTGACCTTTATTCTAATACTTCAACTACATCATTTGAGGCATTTAGTAGTTCTGAACATATAAGTGACTGTGATATACAGGCCAACCCCCCCTTTTTGCCTGTTCACTCTGTCACACCTGTATAGGTTGTAGCCCGGGATCCATATTTCATTGTCCAAGTGATCTCTTATGTGTCTTATAAGTGTATTTTGCTGTGGATATGTGCAAGATAAAGTAGTTTTCATGTGGTTAGCTACTGGTTGGGTGCGTAAGTGAGATAAGATTTTTTTTAACAGTTCTTTTGAAAATGGAGGTTGTGTCTGCAGTTCTAGAGTTTTCAGGCAGGGAGTTCTAGATTTTAGGCCCTTTTATGCGCATTGAATTTTTGTATAGATTTAGTCGACATGGGGAATGTCAAAGAGATGTTTATGTCTGGTATTATGTCTATGGGTCCTGTCATAACTGTTGCATGCAAGAGTATGTAACCTTTATTCGGAGCATGTTAAACACACCCACATAGGCTCCCCTCCAACCAGTGAACCATCGTTAAGGGTTTGGTGATGGGGCC
>WNWK01047191.1:0-14023 GCA_009830355.1 Cherax destructor | reverse complement strand
CCTCGCACAAAAAACCCCCCCTTTCTCCCTCCCCCCAAAACCCTTTTCCCGGGGGCCCGCCCTCTACCCCGCCTTCCCCCTACAGTTTATACCCCCCAAGTCATTCTGTTTTTTTCCCCATTCTCTTTTCCACCCCCAAAACCCCCCTCAAAAACCCCCCCCCAAAATCTCTTAATATTTTTTGGTAATCCCGCACCTCCTCCTAATTTCCAAACTCCAATTCTCTGCATCATTTTCCCACACCACACATTGACCTGAGGGGGCATCTCCCTGCCTCCAGCCTTCCCTCTTGCAACATTCATAAACCCATGCTTCACACCCATAAAGAGATTGAAAAAAACTTCTCCATTTTTTCCCCCTTTTTACTTCCATGGACAAAGTTCTTTGCCCACAGCCCCCGGAATTTTTTCCACTCACTTTTTTCCCCCTCATAAAAAAAGGATTCCCTCATCCTTCATAGACCCATCTGCTGACTTTCCACTCCCAAATATCTAAATACATTCACCTCCTCCATATTTCCCCCCAAAATTTAAAATCTGATACCCAATCTTTCCCCCCCTAATCTTTTTTTTAAAACCTCATCACCTTACTCTTTCCTATATTCACTTTCACTTTTCTTTTTTTCCCCCCTACCAAATTCATCCACCAACTCAACTTCTCTTCAGATTCTCCCAAAAACGTGTCATCAGAAAAAAGAAACTGTGACAACCCCCAATTTATATTTGATTCTTTATCTTTTAAACCCCCTCACCCCTTCCGCCCTCGCTTTCCCCCTTAAAAACCCCATCTATAAATATATTAAAAAAACCCACGGTGACATCACACACCCTTGGGCCCTTTTTTTCCCGGGGAAATAGTCCCCCCCCCCCTACACACTCAAAACCGACCTCACTATCCCCCAAAAAACTTTTTCATGCTTTCAGAACCCCCCCTCCTATTCCATATCCCTAACTTTTTAACTTGCCCCCTATCCCCCCTATCTCCCCCTTTTTTCCAAACCCCCAAAAAAATGACAAAAACCTTTTTCCCTTACCCAAATACTGTTCACCTATGTGTTTTCATTTTTAAACAGGCTCCACCCCTCCCTTTTCCCAAACCCCCCTTTGTTCATCTGCTACCCTGTTTTCTGATTTTATTTTAATTTTTTTTCAAAAAAACCTCCCATACATTTTTACCGGGTCCCAAACACGTTTTTTCCCCCCTAAAATTTCTCCTCTTTTTTCCCCCTTTCCCCCCAAAAAAGGAACAATACCCTCTCCCAACCCCTGGGTACCTTTTTCCATACATTTATTAAAAAAAAAGACCAACCACCCAAAACTATACCCCCACCTGCTTTTAACATTTCTATCTTTATCCCATCAATCCCAGCTCCCTTCCCCACTTTCATTCTCCCCCTGCCCCCCAAAATTTTCCCACACCAAAAGGGGGCCTTTTCCACACGCCAAAAAAGTTTTTTCAAGAAAAAATTTAATTGAAAAAATCATTGGGGGGAAATTTTCAATGGGGAAAACAACATAGATAAAAACTCAGAGCTATTTTTAAAAAAATTTCGCCCAGCCCCCCAGCGGGGGCCGGGGGTGCCCAGAATGATGCGGGCTTTTTCCCCTTGGATCGCAACACTGAGTCTCGGGAAAGGGAAGTTGGTCCCCCTGGGCCCCTTGGTGTCTATGATGATTTTTTCACCCATTTTTTGGAAAAACTTTAGAGCCCCTTTCCCCCCATCCCCCAAAGGGCCCCCTCCCCCCCCTTTGGGGGGATGAAGTTATAGCGGGGGGGGCCTTTATTTTTGGATTTTTGGGGTCTTCCTGTGGCTGGCAGATCCCCCCCTTCAGCTGGGGTATGGAAAAGGTTTTTTGTTTTTTGGGGCCCCCCCACAGGTGTAATCCCAAGCAATCTCCCCCCCCCCCTTTTCCCGGGGTTGCTTGGTGGCCCCCATCACCCCTTTTTTTGACTTCCATCAGCCCTCTGAAAAGGGGTTTCCCCCGTTGAGCGGGGGAAAAGGGCTGTGGCGAGGTTTCTCTTTATGATGTCTTGCCCCCCTTATGTCTAGCATATTTTTCCCTGATGTATGACACACGAAACCATGAAGCCCCAATTGATCAGCTGCAAATACACCTATGTTCGGTGGTATGGGGGGGGAAAAAGGGGGAAAAGCAACACCAATCCAAAAAACCTGTGGGGCGAGTCGAGTCCCCCGAGAGGAAAAATTGGGGGAAAAACTAGAAGGAAATCTCCTGAGTGTTGTGCCTTTACCGCTAGGAGACAGCTTTTTCCCCTTTTTCCCCCCGCACGGCTCTTCAAGAACCTTTTGGGGGGGGGGGGGTCCCCCCCCCTCTCAAACGTTTGGGGACAATCTTCTTTTTTTAATCCACAGGGGGGGCCCAAAAAAGATGACGAAATGCAGGTAAAGCTACCCCTTTCTTTGTTTTACCCCCACCTTTCCCCGTCGCACTGGGGGGGTTTTTCCCCCCCCCCCTTTCCGATCCTCTAGTGCCCCCTTCAATTTTTTTCAAAGGTTGATCTCAGGGTGCGTCATACTGTCAAATTTTTTTTCAAAAAAGGGGGCACCCCAAGAAATGAGGGTTTTTGGGATAAAGGGGGCCTTTTAGGAGATACAGGGCATCATGGGGGGTTTTAAAAAATTTTTTTTCCCCCTTCTTTTAGGTCATTTTTTTCCCCCGAAGGAAAATTCAAAGGCCCTTTTTACGGGCCCCCCAAAGGGGGCTGTTGGATGGAGGGTTAGTGACTTCTGGGGGGGGTTGTTCGCACCGATTGATTATTTCCTGGTTTGTTGTGATGATTTCACACTTTTTAGGGGTTGAGGATGAGTCCTAAACTTTTTTTTCCCCCCGTCTTCACCCGTTGTAGGTCCTTTTTTAAAAGGGGCCCCAGACCCCCCAGGTGCCCTCCAGGTACCAGATGTTGAGCTCGCTGCGTAGGTTTTGGGGGGGTTTAATTTCTTACTGCCAAAAAAAAGAGAAGTGGAGAGAGTGGATCACCCCCCCCCGAACCCCCCCCCCGATGAAACCCTGGTTTCCCCCCAAAAAAAAAAGTCGAGGGTTTGGGAGCCAGCTAAAATGAAGGGGGAAACCCATCCCGAACGGCTGGCAAGACCACATCCTCTTCACCATAAAAGGGGGTTTCCAAAAAAAAAGTTTGACTATGGCCCGGGCTTTCTGATAGGTCCCTTTATGTAGGCCCCCTTTCCGCATGAGCTGCGGCTTCACTGCCTTAGAGGCCCCAAAGCCCAGTTGGTGTGGCTGGAGTAAACTGGGGGGGGTTCTAGGCGAATGTTTCTTACTGCTACTTTAGCAACTAGACCAACAGCAATGGGTCTGATTCCCCCACAGTTATTCTTCAAAGCGCATAATGAGGCTCCAAAAAAGAAAGGTTTAATTTCTTCTGGGATTCGGCCCAGCCAGGCAGTTGTTGACAAAAGTTGTTAATTCGGTGAGGAGAATGATGCAGATGCTCCGAGTACTGGATTTACCATCTCTTTTATATATTTATATATATATATATATATATATATATATATATATATATATATATATATATATTTTTTTTGCAAAAAGATCACAGTGAACAGGTGATATCAAAATATGCAAGACAACCACTATGAAAAAATAGAGGAATTCCAAGCGCTTTCGACTACTCACATTATATATATATATATATATATTTATATATTATATATATATATATATATATATATATATATATATATATATATATATATATATATATATATATATATATATATATATATATATATATTATATTGCCGAATAGGTAAAACTGGTCAATTAGCAAGATTTCATTTAAAAATTAAGTCCTTTCTAAAATTTCTCTTTACATTTAAAGATATATTTTTCATTTGTGTTAATATAAAAATTATTGATTTTGTACCAAAAGAACCTTAGGAAACTTACCTAAGTAAAACCAGTGATATCATAATATTGGAAATAAATGGATAAAATACTGACACAATGGAAAAATAAACACATAAGCGTTTCCCACCAGTGGGAAAAGATTCAAAGATTGATGGACTGACTACATCGACTCAAGGCCGAGGGACTGATTACCTCAAACTCCTCCTGATCTTCACGATTCTCCTTAGTATGGACTGATGAAGCCACTGTGTGGCGAAACGTTTCCTCAATAAAGATACCCAAGTGTTGCATATGTGTCTAATTTATCAACTCGTCGGTTCTCTGAACCATTCATTTACAAACAATATCATATTCTTCATCACTGTCTACTGCCTCAAAATACTATTGAAGAACGTCAGTAAATTTGTCAGGCAGGAACGACCTCTCGTGAACCCATGCTGAGATTCATTAATTATTTGATGGAATGGACTTATCCCCTGATTTGAATATAGGAACTACATTAGCTATCTTCCACATCTCTGGCACAACACCAGTTAGGATGGACGTATTAAACACGCTCGTTAATGGCTGACTAAGTTCCATCTTGCATTCTTTAAGTACTCTAGAAAACAGTTCGTAGGGTTCCGGGGACTTAATTTGTTTTAGTTTATCTATCTGTTTGATAACCATGACAGTAATATTAGTTAATTAGAATTCTTCAGGAACTGAATAATTGTTAATTTCTTGAATCCTATTTACACATTTCCAGTTCGTTATCCGTCAGCTGTCCATTCCCAATTTTAGAGGTCCTACTTTTCCATGACCGTCGTCCTATACATTGAAAGAACCTTTGGATTAGTCTTTGATTCATTAGCAACCTAAATTTCATAGTCAGTTTAGCCTTTCTAATTCCCTTTATTACTTTTTTTCAATTGAACATATTGATCAATAAGGTTAACCTCTCCCCTTTTGATGCACCTATAAATTACTATTTTATCTCTTAATAGATGCTTTAGCCTCCTGTTAACCCATTTTGGATCATTATTTTTGACCTAATTTCTCTGGGAGTATATATACTCTGAGAACGCTGTACATTATTAGGAAAAAAATCATAAGTAATCGTCAATAAAATCATTATAGATTACCCAATCGAGATTAGACAAGTGTTCCCTAAGTCCAATATAATCGGCGGAACGAAAATCTGGGACTTTTTCCGTATTATCCTTATTTCTTGTTTTCACTTGCTTTAAACTCTTCAGTGATCTCTGGTAGGCTCTTTTACATACTGTTTCAGAAAACAGTCCTGAAATACTTCGATAAAGTCACTGACTCAGATTACTGGTCAAAGAAGTCCAGTCAATTTGACTAAAGTTAAAATCCCCTACTATCACCAAGTTATTTTGTCTAGAAGCCCTAACAATTTCGTCCCAAAGAAATCTCCCCCTATCGTGATCCAAACCTGGAGGTCGGTATATTAAACCTAGAATTAGTTTTCTTGACCTTCTAGAAACTCTACCAAACAGTTTCTGTTACTAATCCATCTATTTTTATATCTGTTTTATGCAACAATTTATATTTTCTGTCAAACAATGGAACTCCACCCTTCCGTTATATCTGTCTACATGGAACAACTTAAACCTTGAATATGACATTCAGAATCATATCCGACTCTTTAAATTATACATGTTTCAGTTTTGCAATGACATCAAAGTTCCCAACACATGCTACCAAACGTAATTCATTAATTTTATTTCTGGCGCTTCGACAGGGTTTGTATAAAAAACATTAATATGTTTTTCTGTGAACCTCTTTCACACATCAAACCTAAATCAATATTTGACACTCATTATTTTCCAATCCTAAGCCCATACCTCTAACTAATCCTAGTTTAAAGCCCACAACATTCTCAACAGAATTAGCGAAAAAAACCCACACCCCGGGAAAGGGAAACCCCCCCCTGGCATACATGTCTTTTTGCTATAATGGTCCCAGTTGTAAAGAATTTCTGTATTATCCTTACAGTGTTTGTAGCCAACAGTTTATACCAATCGCTCGGACAATCATTCTTTTCCCAACCCCCCTTTTTGCAAAATGCCCTACAAACTCCCCCTTCTTCCTTTGTCTTTGCTCCCCTATACCTTCTATCTAAATTCTCACTTCCTTGCCATGATTCCTTCAGCACTGAGCCACATTATCCTCCACCCCGCCCCGGGGAAGAACACCTCTGTCTCCTACCCTATTCTTCAAGTAGAAGCCCCTATCCATGTCCTAATCTGACTGCCCCCAACAAGCAAATATTCTTCCCCTTGTTCTTCATTGTGACTTTCCCCAGTAGTCGACTCACATTCGTCTGGCAGCACAGAAAGGGTTCAAAGTTTATAGCAGTCTTTGCTTCTTCATCGTTTCTCCCTCTCCATTCCCCTCCTGATCTTAAATTTTGTTCCCATGCTGACCGGCCCTGCCCAGGTTCCTTTTTTGACCTGAGAACCCCCAACAGGGGGACTACTACGACTCCTCTTTTTTTCCTCCATCAATCGCCGATCTCGAGTTTAGTCACCATGTTTCTCCTTAAGCTGCTGGTAAAGTTCTCAATGGAGGGTATTTTGGGTTCAGTCCACAGAGCACATCTTCACTGAGAAAGGTACAGGTCACCACTGAGCTTGATTTACTCAGACCAATTTTTGTTCATTTCTAATGTTCGCTAACACAGACTCAAGTTTATGTTTTTTAAAGGAAATAACTACTGGAGTAACATTGTCTCAAACATTATCCATTAAACAGTTAGAAATTTGGGGCCCTAATTTTTGCCCCACAGGTTTTTTTCATCATGTGATATAATCTTTGGTGAAACACTACCATGAAAAACACTATATTATGTTGGTAAAGGCCAAAAATTAAACGTCTTTTTGGAACGTTTCTCCGGGATTTTGTCAATCCAGAGCAAATTACAATAAAAATGAAATTACTTGTATCTTGTCCTTTCCCTAAATTTTTTCGATAATTCTTTTTATTAGTTTGGGAAGAAAGCTTTTAAAACCCTTTTTCTGTAATGGATGTCACTTACCTTACAACACATCTCATCTGATATTAAAAATTTAAAAATTTTTGTCTGTATAAGCGCAAAATCCTCTTTTAAACTTTTTTGCTTTTGAACTAGGACCCAACTTTTCCCATGTAATTCAAATGTTTTTAAATAAAATAAATGTTCCCCACACTTGAGGTCATATATTTCCTCTGTCATATTCCTCATTAGCAAAACCCGCTATTTCCATTTAGTTTCAAAATTTGGTTTTGGAATTAGGGGGCCCAAAATTATTGGGTATTCTCGTATCGGATCTGATACTATACCACCCGGATTTTCCACGGGTGTATGATCAGTCTGGGGAACGATCATGAATGAATATAGGAACAATCATAATGATAACTAACTCCTGGTTCGAGAAAACGTGAGCAAACACTGGGCGCTATAGAAAGGTTTTTGTCCTGGGACCTTGACGGGATCATCATCCCGGACCGAAACAAATATTTTTAATAAAGATGTTGGTGTTTGAACGTTTTTCCTTCCCCTATCTGATATCACTGGTGGGGGATACAGACAATATGATGAATTGTTGTGCCAAAAAACTGGGTGTGCATAACGCGCTCACATTGAGCTACAACCCCACCTGTTACCATATAATTTTAAATCTACAATTATATATTTGTATATTTTAATCTTCTAGTATATTCTGTATATCACAACAACACTGAAAACAACCATCTACATAATGGTATGTACACAATAAATTAATATATGCTTGCCTTCTGGAATTACAATGGAACCATCTGAGGCGACTCTGTGTACTGTGTTGAATTGAGTATCCTGGATACCACTGTATCCCCTCCCACTCCCCACCCCACCCTTCCCCCACCCCACCTCACATAACAACAGGGTATAGAACAGACTTTTAGATATACATTACTATTTTCTATCACACCTGATGCAACAGGCTAAATATCTTGCTCCAAACATCATGGATCTATTTACCACATTTCTATCATAGCATTTTTAATCTACAGATTCCACATCAAAACTATTTTATCGCTGAACACAATATCTGGTAATTATATTATAGCGATTCTTTGCCCGCTCATGACTTTCGTGCATCTTTAACTTACAAATAGGTTAATCAGCACTTGTATCACATGCACGTGCAGTGTCTTCTTCATTGCCTCTTCATTGCCTCTGAGTAAGCTCCCTTTAATTCACCCCTTTGAATATATAAACAAAAAATGAATAAAAGCATGATAAAGAAAATAATACCCCTACCCCGTCACCCCCGTCTCCACCCAGCATTCTTTCGCTACCTACCTCTATGCACCACACCCTCCCACAAAAACGTCATGCATCCCAATGACGCCTGTCCTTGAGTCACCCGTCACCTCACCACAATACCCCTCCCCACGTTTCCCCATCTTCACATCCTCAGAAAGCGTTCCCTATCTACCTTTCATCCGCCACTTACTTCTCCCACCTGCAGACAAGCCCATTTAGAGAATCCCCTCCTCACTAAAATAAATCCCTGATCGTCATATTCTCACAGCTTTCCGAGAAAAGGACATCCACACGGCCTCCATAAGTGCCTATTCCTGCATCGTGGAAATTACATGCTATAGTATGGCCTAATAATCCGCATCCCCACGTCGTCTCCCTCATCACCTATGACACGTACAGGAAATCCACCATGACATACAACAACGCCCTCCTCTGCGGCCCCTCCCACCCCAATATCCAAACTCAATGCCCACATGTCTGTATACCCCTCTCCCCAACATACGAATAACCCTCCCAATCCACACCCTTGCAGTATTCAGAATTCTCACCAAGTAAATAGCATGATAAACTGTTTCCTCCATTCCACCTGCTACATGCTGATGCCCCTACTAATTCCATCTTAAACAATTATGGCCTTGGAAGCTACCACTCCATGCAAGAACCTAACGATCACCTCCCTTACCTTCGCCCTCAATTTCATCTTGGTCAATCCCCCCGTATCCTCCCAGTCATACCTGGAATTTCTGCAACCCCCACTACTACTTCCCTTGCCTCCCCTACCTTCCCCAATAGCCTTGCCCTCAGGTTCCTCACTGCTAATAACCACCGCAACCAATCCTCCCATTGCTTCAATTCCTTCCCTTCACACCACCTTCCCAGGTCTTTCATCACCCTGCCACCTTGCACCTCTCCCACCTGTCCTCTGTAACATTGCTTCCTTACATGCACCTCACTCGTGTGTCTATTGATATCAACCCCAATCTAACCTCACCTTTTGCATCACCATTTCCTTACATAACCAATGTTTACCATAACCCCATACATACCGTAAGACCTTTTTCCAAATCCTCACATCCTCCGTCATGTGGGAAAAACCACTGCAGTATGCCATAATCTACTATACACAATTGTATTCACTACAATCTTGCCTCTGCCAGCTAGATCCCCAGCCCCTTCATCCCCATCTATGACATAACCTCCACCACGTCTGACAATTTACTCTCCTAGCTTCAGCGTGTCATTCATATAAACAATCTAGGTACTAACCGCTCTACCACTGGCCATCCGTGCCTACGCCCCCAGACCCCCTCCACAAGTACCTACCTCCAACAACAGACTTGGCCCCATTGACTGACATACCTGTCCTTTCCCAAAGTATACTACTCATCCCTGACTAACCGGCCCTCTTCTCCTCCCACCAAGACAGTTGGCCTGTATACCACATACCTGCCAGTGGCGCATCCTCTTCCCTCACGCCCTCCCGTACCCTTCCTGTAATCAGGCTATAAAAGGGTTCTGTAGACATGCAAACAGGATTTGCCACACAGGGCACCCCTGTCATGACCTTTCCCATCCTAACTTCTTTTCCTATCGTCCATTGATTTGCCTCTCACTCATCCCTATACAACGTCTCTGCCAACCTGCTATTTCCTCCCCATGCCCCTGCCTACGCATAACTCCCTTGCTAATATCTCTCTCTACACTGTCATATGCAGCGCTCTCCAGTCCAGGCCCAGCACTCCCCCTCCCTCTCTACCCTCTATAAACTCCTGATCCTCCCATGGCCGCTACATTATAGACCTCAAGTTCCCATACTGCCCCTGCTCAATGAACTTCCATTGCTTTTACTTTTCATTCTATTATACCCAACACTTTAGCAAAAATTTATAGTCAGCACACATCGTGAGAGCGCTCTATAATCCCGGATTGTCACCCACCCTCACCCTTTTTAGCTAACACTACCACCCCCTGTGGCGCTGCGTACTTCCCATACTTCCTGTCTCTTTCATCCGATTAGCAAACGGACCATACATTCCTTTACACTTCCCCAATTCATCAAATAAAAATCGTGGGGATGCATCTATACCGGCGTTTTCTTTCTGCTCATACCTGCCGCCATTCTTTAAAAAACAATTAGTTGCGTAAAGTTCAGGAAGTTCATAAACTGTTTATTGTCACTTATATTCGACACCAGTAACATACGCAACATCGATAAATCTCAGTGATAAATAAAAGGCAGAACCTGCAACGTTAGAGATGTACCACATCTAAGCCTCACTAGCGGCATTATCCCTTGCACAACAACGATCTAAAAACTCAGCTAACATGCAAATCTCACAACATAGACAAAACCCATTTCACCAACTCCAGCACTTGTGTTTCCAGGCATGCAGTACAGATTGTGGTAAAAACCATAGATAGCTGAGTGATAGATATTTTGGTATTTTCACTTTGACTGTCACTGACAGGATAGAATGACCTGGCAGGATAGAATGACCACACGATTAAGTAATCACCTCTACCCTTTCTTGAGTTAAAGACCCACAGTATATCACTGGTGACCAGGCAGTGTGATGACTGACAGCTGGGTTGAGGTTGGTCTTGCACACGGTCAACAAATAAGACCCGGAACGCGTAACATACCAGTAACTGCCTCCTGAAGCATGACGTATAGTATATAATAATAATCTTTATTTCTACAGGTACATGATATAACTATTATGGACCTGGTTGACATCAGTGACATACTATGTACAGAAAGTCCATTAGTTATGCAGAATATTTCAGAAGCAGTTAATCTTGTTCCCCGGGATGCACCCGCACCAGTCGACTAACACCCAGGTACCTGCATAGGTGAACAGGAACAGCAGGTGTAAGGAAACATGCTAACGTTTTAACCTATGCCGGAGATCGATCCCTGGACTCTCAGTGTGTGAGCTGAGGACGCTACCAAACAAGCCTGTTGCTGTATTCTGAAGTTTAACAAACACTGTGGTCTTGTTCCTTCATTCACTACATTTGAAGTATAACAAGATTCACCCACATTCTGAGATATAACAAAAGATTCACCATTTTCTGAAGTATAACAAGATTCACCACTACATTCTGAAGTATAACAAGATTCACCCACTACATTCTGCCTAGGAATAGGCCAACAGGCCTACTGCAGTGTTCTACATGTCTTATGTTCTTAAATATTGTAGTCTTGTTGCTTCAGTGTACATTCTGAAATTATGACAGACAATGAATGCCTTCAAATCTTTGAAATTCTCGTTATGAGACAGATTCCCCTCACTCTACTAACAAAGTACAAATCACATCTCTCCTCTGACAAGATACATCATCTCTCTAACAAGGTACACAACACATGTCCTCACTGACAAGTACACATCATATCTCCACTGACAAAATTGCCACTAACATCTCTCCATGACAAGGAACACATCACATTTCTTCACTGACAGGTCACACATCACATCTCTCCACTGACAAGATACACATCACATCCTCTCCACTGACAAGGGAACACATCACATTTCTCCACTGACAAGATGCACATCATCTCTCCACTGACAGAGTGCCTGTCCATCTCTCCACTGACAAGGTACAGTTTGAACATTACTGTAAGCTTGCATTCATGATCACTTCCTGCACATAATTGTGAGGTATTCTAATGAGTTTATGTGATCACAATACATTATACACTGTTACAGATAATAACATTCATCAATGCAGACTACACAACATAGAGACACACAGTTTGCATTTCCAAAAGTATTTAATTATTTTCCTCAAAGTATCTGAAAGCTTTTACTGGGAGATTCCACTTGATAAAATACATTTACAAGAAATAAAGAAATAAATTTTGGCTAGGCAATTTTATAGTATTTCAATGTATCATGAATACTAGTCACTTCAGGAGAATGTGCACCAGCACATGTGTAAATAAAATAGAGAGTATACATAGAGACATGTGAGCTTGTTTAGATATATGTGGTGTTAAAATGGTTTTGTGACTGGACGGACTGTTAGGTATGTGAGCAAAAGTAACATTTATGAGGGCATCAGGGTAGCCGGTTAGCCAGACTAATATTCCTGGAGGTGGGAAGTATAGTGCCTGCACTCTGTGAAGGAGGGGTGGAGGGTGGGAATATAGTGCCTGCACTCTGAAGGACGGGTGGAGGTGGGAAGTATAGTGCCTGCACTCTGAAGGACAGGTGGAGGTGGGAAGTATGGTGCCTGCACTCTGAAGGACAGGTGGAGGTGGGAAGTGCAGTACCTGCACGCATCTGAAGGACAGGTGGAGGTGGGGAGAGTATAGTGCCTGCCTCTGAAGGACAGGTGGAGGTGGAAGTATAGTGCCTGCACTCTGAAGGACGGGTGGAGAGTGGGAAGTATAGTGCCTGCACTCCTGAAGGAGTGGTGGAGGTGGGAAGTATAGTGCCTGCACTCTGAAGGAGTGGTGGGTATGTTGCAGTTTTTAACGGTAGTGCTAGGTACCTTCACAATTAAGGCAGTGATGGGATGAACAGTGATGAAAGTGTTTGTTGGAAGAAGTACTTGCAGGCTTAGATCGGGTCATCTCGGCCACTGTGTAAATGAGTTCTGCTGATGCCTTTTACTATTTTTCTTCCGAAATCCACATTGAGTTTTCTCACTAAGGAATCCCTTGAACTATTATTTGCTTTATTTGTTAAGTGACTTTTGACCATACACGTATTCTTCTGCTCCCTTCACACAGCAGGGAGTATTATTATTACAGTATTGGAGAAGGCCTAATCCCGAATGAGTTACACAGCGTCGGGGGGGTGGTAAACAAAAGCACAATCCTAGGGAAAAAAAAACAGGTCCACTTCCTTAGATGAAGAGCCCCTTTGAGGGGGCAAGACACCTCTGTTGGGGGTCCAGTGAGTAGAATTGTCCATTTTTTTTAAAAAAATAGAGATGGCGTGCGTCCACCTTAAACGTGTTACTGTACATGTGTCATGGTTATTAAGCCGGTGGATTATCGAGGTTAACCTTAACAAGGATGAGGTTGTTCGTGCGGTTACCCAATTATTATTTCATACTGGGGCAGGGGGCCTGTCTGCCAGACAGTGTCAGCAGACAGGGGAGCTACACTTAATGTTTGTGTCCCTTGATTTTAAACTCAGTATCCTGGCCTCCGCCTTTTTCCCACTAGTGAAACAGAATGGGGTCTTCCGGTCGCTTTTTTTTAAACACATTTTGTTAATAGCTTTATCTGTGTCCCTTTACTTGGTCTCACCCCCCCCAAACAGTGTTTTGTACCCTTAATTTTCCTTTTAATAGTTTAAACATTGGGACATGTCCTCTGATCTGTTCCCTTACAGTGTTTTTGGGGGAAACCCGCTCTTCATCTAGACTTCATAATTTAGGTCTCTAATCTCAGGAATTAGTCTGAGAGCAAATTCTGGGCTATCTCGAGTTTCTTAGAGTTTCAAAATTTACTTCACTTGGGGAAAAATTTTAGTATGTACGTGAGTGTAAAAAAACCGAGTGCTAGATGTTTACCAACAAAAAACCCCCTTCGGGGGGTTTTTTTTTGCTGTAAGGTCATTTGCATAAGAGCGGCAGAAATTTTTTTTCCCCCTGAGATCCTTTCAGAATTTTTTTTTTTTTTTAATTAAGACTAAAAAAAACTCATCTGATCCCCCCGGAAAGAATCAGCAGTCCCGGAGGAAACTCAAAGACAAAAAACACCAAAAAAATTTGGGTAGTAGCCCGGGAATGACTGAACCCCCGATATCATGATAGTCCCAAGCTCTACTGGCAGTGACAATAAGCGACGGTGCTGTGTGGGGATCAAGGATGAAAA
>WNWK01047190.1:0-12500 GCA_009830355.1 Cherax destructor | reverse complement strand
TCCTTGGAAGAATGGCAAGCTCTTAGCATGGGATTATACCTGTGTGTCGACACTGGCTGACACCTACATCCATCACAGTGTCGGGCGACAGGGAGGAGCTGCTGACCACAGAGAGGAGTACAAGAACGGCAAGTACAGGGACATAAGCCAACAGTATCAATTTGTACCAGTGGGATCAGAGACCATGGGAGCGTGGGGAAAAAATGCAACACGTTTCCTTAAAGAACTGGGTTCCAGACTTATCGACACCACCAGGAACCCAAGGGCAGCCACGTTCATGTTCCAGCGTCTCAGCGTGGCCATCCAGAGGGGAAACGCATGCTGCATACTTGGCTCGTCCGGCTTCGGAGGAGCTGGAGGAGATTCATAATCTTTGATATATTGTAACATTTTATTCATGTTCATGTTTTCCATTGATGTATTCTGTCTGTTAATAAACATTCCATGATCACATATATATATATATATATATATATATATATATATATATATATATATATATATATATATATATATATATTTTATTAACACATCGGCCGTTTCCCACCAAGGCAGGGTGGCCCGAAAAAGAAAAACTTTCATCATCATTCACTCCATCACTGTCTTGCCAGAGGGGTGCTTTACACTACAGTAATAAAACTGCAACATTAACACCCCTCCTTCAGAGTGCCGGCACTGTACTTCCCATCTCCAGAACTCAAGTCCGGCCTGCCGGTTTCCCTGAATCCCTTCATAAATGTTACTTTGCTCACACTCCAACAGCACGTCAAGTATTAAAAACCATGTGCCTCCATTCACTCCTATCAAATACGCTCACACATGCTTGCTGGAAGTCCAAGCCCCTCGCACACAAAACTTCCTTTACCCTCCCTCCAACCTTTCCTAGGCTGACCCCTACCCCGCCTTCCCTCCACTACAGATTTATACACTCTCGAAGTCACTCTGTCTCGTTCCATTCTCTCTACATGTCCAAACCACCTCAACAACCCCTCCTCAGCTCTCTGGACAATCGTTTTGGTAATCCCGCACCTCCTCCTAATTTCCAAACTCCTAATTCTCTGCATAATATTCACACCACACACTGACCTCAGACACGACATCTCCACTGCCTCCAGCCTTCTCCTCGTTGCAACATTCATCACCCATGCTTCACACCCATATAAGAGCGTTGGTATAACTATACTCTCATACATTCCCCTTTACTTCCATGGACAAAGTTCTTTGTCTCCACAGACTCAAGTGCTCCACTCACCCTTTTCCCTCATCAATTCTATGATTCACCTCATCCTTCATAGACCCATCTGCTGACATGTCCACTCCCAAATATCTGAATACATTTACCTCCTCCATACTCTCTCCCTCCAATCTGATATCCAATCTTTCGTCACCTATTCTTTTTGTTATCCTCATCACCTTACTCTTTCCTATATTCACTTTCAATTTTCTTCTTTTACACACCCTACCAAATTCATCCACCAACCTCTGCAACTTCTCTTCAGAATCTCCCAAAAGCACAGTATCATCAGCAAAAAGCAACTGTGACAACTCCCACTTTGTATTTGCTTCTTTATCTTTTAGTCCCACACCTCTTGCCAAGACCCTCGCATTCACTTCTCTTACAACCCCATCTATAAATATATTGAACAACCACGGTGACATCACACATCCTTGTCTAAGGCTCACTTTTACTGGGAAATAGTCCCTTCCCTCCTACACACTCTAACCTGAGCCTCACTATCCTCATAAAAACTCTTCACTGCTTTCAGTAACCTTCCTCCTATTCCATACACCTGCAACATCTGCCACATTGCCCCCCTATCTATATATATATATATATATATATGCAAAAAGATCACAGTAAACAGGTGATATCAAAATATGCAAGACAATCATTATGAAAAAATAGAAGAATTCCAAGCGCTTTCGTGACTACTCACATTATCATTTTTTCATAGTGGTTGTCTTGCATATATATATATATATATATATATATATATATATATATATATATATATATATATATCAAGCATATATATATACACACACCCCTTTTGGTGATCTAAGTGTAAGTAGAAGTAGCAAGTCGTACCTGAAATCTTGCATATTTTTGAGACAAAAAAGACACCAGCAATCCTACCATCATAAAAAACAATTACAGGCTTTCGTTTTACGCTTGGCAGGACGGTAGTACCTCCTGGGCGGGTGCTGTCTACCAACCTACTACCTAGGATATATATATATATATATATATATATATATATATATATATATATATATATATATATATATATATATATATATATATATATATATATATATATGTTGTGCCGAATAGGTAAGATTTGTCAATTAGCAAGAACTCATTTAAAATTAAGTATTTTCTAAAATTTTCTCCTATACGTTTAAAGACATATTTTTTCATTTATGTTAACGTAAAAATTAATAATGTTGTACCAAAATACCCTTAGAAAACTTATTTAACCTTATTATAACAAACGCAATTTAATTTAGCCTAATCCAATTAAATATATTTTAGATAAGTTTACAATAATTTAATAGTAAACAAATACAATTAAATATATTTTTTTCGTTAGGTTCAGAATGAGTTTTGCGAAATTATTGCATGCACAAATTTTTGCTTGCCTTATTCGGCAAGAAGAGCGTTGCTATTTAAGCCAAAATCGCAAGCCTTACCTATTCGGCACGAATATATATATATATATATATATATATATATATATATATAGTATATATATATATATATATATATATATATATATATATATATATATATGTCGTGCCGATTAGGTAAAACTGTCAATTAGCAAGAACTCATTTAAAATTAAGTCCTTTCTAAAAATTTCTCTTATACGTTTAAAGATATATTTTTTCATTTATGTTAATGTAAAATTTATAATTTTGTACCAAGAGAAACTTTGAAAACCTACCTAACCTTATTACAACAAGCGCAATTTAATTTAGCCTAACCCAACTAAATATATTTTAGATACGTTAACATTAATTTAATAATAAACAAACACAATAAATATATTTTTTCGTTATGTTCAGAATGATTTTGGCGAAATTATTGCATACACAAATTTTCACTTGTCTTATATGGCAAGGTGAGCGTTGCTATTTAAGCCAAAATCGCAAGTTTTACCTAATCGGCAGACATATATATATATATATATATATATATATATATATATATATATCTGAGGATGAGGGTCCCCAGCAAGTTCTAGAGGTGGTACCTCCTATATATAATAAAATAATAATAGATAAATATATATATATATATATATATATATATATATATATATATATATATATATATATATATATATATATATATATATATATATATATATATATATACATGCAAAAGATCACAGTAAACAGGTGATATCAAAATATGCAAGACAACCACTATGAAAAATAGGAATTCCAAGTGCTTTGTAACTACTTTACATTATCAAGGAACTATTAAATATATATTCCTTGATAATGTGAGTAGTCACTAAAGCGCTTGAATTCTCTATTTTCATAGTGGTTGTCTCATATATATATATATATATATATATATATATATATATATATATATATATATATATATATATATATATATATATATATATATATATATATATATAGCAAGAAAACCACTATGAAAAATAGAAGAATTCCAATATATATATATATATATATATATATATATATATTGGGATCCATAGCCTCGGAGAGTGGATAAAAGGCTTCAATGAAGAATATTTGAATTCTTCCTGAAGCCATTTGAATATATATATATATATATATATATATATATATATATATATATATATATATATATATATATATATATATATATATATATATCGTGCCGATTAGGTAAAACTGGTCAATTAGCAAGAACTCATTTAAAATTAAGTCCTTTCTAAAATTTTCTTATACGTTTAAAGATAAAAAAATTCATTTATGTTATTGTAAAATTTATAATTTTGTATCAAGAGAAACTTTGAAAACCTACCTAACCTTATTAGAACATGAGCAATTTAATTTAGCCTAACCCTAAATATATTTTAGATACGTTAACATTAATTTAATAATAACCAAACACAATGAAATATATTTTTTCGTTAGGTTCAGAATGATTTTGGAAAATATTGCATACACAAATTTTCGCTTGTCTTATATGGCAAGAAGAGCGTTGTTATTTAGCTAATATCGTTAGTTTTACCTAATCGGCACGACATATATATATATATATATATATATATATATATATATATATATATATATATATATATATATATATATAAATGTCGTGCCGATTAGGTAAAACTGGTCAATTAGCAAGAACTCATTTAAAATTAAGTCCTTTCTAAAATTTTCTCTTATACGTTTAAAGATATATTTTTTCATTTATGTTAATGTAAGAATTTATAATTTTGTAATTTTGTATATATATATATATATATATATATATATATATATATATATATATATATATATATATATATATATATATATATATATATATATATATATATATATATGTCTGCGATTAGGTAAAACTTGCGATTTTGGCTTAAATAGCAACGCTCACCTTGCCATATAAGACAAGTGAAAATTTTGTATGCAATAATTTCGCCAAAATCATTCTGAACATAACGAAAAAATATATTTCATTGTGTTTGTTTATTATTAAATTAATGTTAACGTATCTAAAATATATTTAGTTGTGTTAGGCTAAATTAAATTGCGCTTGTTGTAATAAGATTAGGTAGGTTTTCAAAGTTTCTCTTGGTACAAAATTATAAATTCTTACATTAACATAAATGAAAAAAATATATCTTTAAACGTATAAGAGAAAATTTTAGAAAGGACTTAATTTTAGATGAGTTCTTGCTAATTGACCAGTTTTACCTAATCGGCACGACATATATATATATATATTACATATGGAATAAGATCACAGTAATCAGGTGATGTCACAATATATAGGACGAGGGGGAAGAGGGGGGTGCAAAAAGAGAGTAAAAATTATAGAGGAATAAGTTTTCTGAGTATACCATGTAAAGTGTATGGTTGGGTTATTACTAAAAAAGTTAGAGGAGAGACAGAGAGCAGGATCGCAGGGGAACAAGGCTTTAGAATGGATATAGGATGTGTAGACCAAGTGGTTACGTTGTTGCGTATGCCTGAACAATATTTAGATACAAGTAGGGAAGTTTTAGTTGCATTTATGGATTTGTAAAAGGCATATGATAGGGTAGATAGGGGAGCTAAGTGGCAGATGTTGCAAGTGTATGGAATGGATAGTAAGTTGCTAAATGCTATAAAGAGGTTTTATGAGGATAGTAAGGCTCATGTTAGGGTGTGTAGGAGGAAAGATTACTTCCCAGTAAAAGTATGTCTTAAACAGTAATGTATAATGTCACCATGGTTGTCTAACGTATTTATTGATGGGATTGTGAAAGAAATGCTAGGGTGTTGGGGAGAGGGGTGGGATTAAATTATGGGGAATCAAATACAAAATGGGAGTTGACAGTTACTTTTTGTGGTTGATGCTGTGCTTTTGGGAGATACTAAAGAGAATTTGCATAGATTAGTGGACGAGTTTGGAAGGTGTGTAAAGGAAGAAAGTTGAAAGTGAACATAGATAAGCGTAAGGTGATGAGGGTACCAACGAGTTAGATCAAGAAAATGGGATATCACATTGGAAGGAGGGAGTGTGAAGGAAGTGAATGTGTTCAGATATCTGAGAGAAGACTTGTCAACGGACGGGTTTATGAAGGATGAGGTGAAGGTAAGAAGGATAAGGTAAAGAAGACACTCATATAAATGGTCTTATGCAAGATGAAATCAGTAACACAAAACAAAATCTCTCGAGGATAAAAAATTTAAGCCACCAAGTCGAGAGACTCGATCTCTTGATCAAAATAATTCTGGAGGTGGCTGATGCAGCTTGGCCAGTGTGTCTCTGTTAGTGTCCCTGATGCTGTATTATGTTGTGATGTGCTGTGATGTGTGGAAGTTAGCATTTATTACAACATGAATGTTGTGATGTGCTGTGATGTGTGGAAGTTAGCATTTATTACAACATGAATGTTATAATGTGCTGTAATGTGTGGAAGTTAGCATATATTATAAAATGAATGTTGTAGTACACTGCTTTGTGGTGTTATTGTGATGTGTGGGTGTTTGTGTGTATTACGTTCAGTGTTTATGAAAGTGTTGGTGACGTTCAGTGTTAGTGAATGTGTCGTTCAGCAACTGCTGATGTTCAGTGAGTTAGTTACTAAATGTTACTCACTAGTTGATAGTGACATCGCATGTTGTGGTGTGTGTGTGTGTGTGTGTATGTGTGTGTAGATATACATAGCATGCATAAATATACGTAGTATTATGCAGAAAATCCTACAGTTATAAATAAATAACTAGGAAACATAAATAGTAGAATCAAATTTACAATGAGTGGCCTCTCCATGGTAGTATGGCTGGACGAGTACTTCTTGTCTGGCTGGACGAGTACTTCTTGTCTGGCTGGACGAGTACTTCTTGTCTTACTGGACGAGTACTTCTTGTCTGGCTGGACGAGTACTTCTTGTCTGGCTGGACGAGTACTTCTTGTCTGGCTGGACGAGTACTTCTTGTCTTACTGGACGAGTACTTCTTGTCTGGCTGGACGAGTACTTCTTGTCTGGCTGGACGAGTACTTCTTGTCTGGCTGGACGAGTATTTCTTGTCTGGCTAGACGAGTACTTCTTGTCTGGCTAGACGAGTACTTCTTGTCTGGCTAGACGAGTACTTCTTGTCTGGCTAAACGAGTACTTCTTGTCTGGCTAGACGAGTACTTCTTGTCTGGCTGGACGAGTACTTCTTGTCTGGCTGGACGAGTACTTCTTGTCTGGCTAGACGAGTACTTCTTGTCTGGCTGGACGAGTACTTCTTGTCTGGCTAGACGAGTACTTCTTGTCTGGCTAGACGAGTACTTCTTGTCTGGCTGGACGAGTATTCTTGTTTGGCTGGACGAGTACTTCTTGTCTGGCTGGACGAGTACTTCTTGTCTGGCTAGACGAGTACTTCTTGTCTGGCTGGACGAGTACTTCTTGTCTGGCTAGACGAGTACTTCTTGTCTGGCTAGACGAGTACTTCTTGTCTGGCTAGACGAGTACTTCTTGTCTGGCTAGACGAGTACTTCTTGTCTGGCTAGACGAGTACTTCTTGTCTGGCTAGACGAGTACTTCTTGTCTGGCTAGACGAGTACTTCTTGTCTGGCTAGACGAGTACTTCTTTGTCTGGCTAGACGAGTATTCTTGTCTGGCTAGACGAGTACTTCTTGTCTGGCTAGACGAGTACTTCTTGTCTGGCTGGACGAGTACTTCTTGTCTGGCTTGACGAGTACTTCTTGTCTGGCTAGACGAGTACTTCTTGTCTGGCTAGACGAGTACTTCTTGTCTGGCTAGACGAGTACTTCTTGTCTTTCTGGACGAGTACTTCTTGTCTGGCTGGACGAGTACTTCTTGTCTGGCTGGACGAGTACTTCTTGTCTGGCTAGACGAGTACTTCTTGTCTGGCTGGAAGAGTACTTCTTGTCTGGCTAGACGAGTACTTCTTGTCTGGCTAGACGAGTACTTCTTGTCTGGCTAGACGAGTACTTTTGTCTGGCTAGACGAGTACTTCTTGTCTGGCTGGACGAGTACTTCTTGTCTGGCTAGACGAGTACTTCTTGTCTGGCTAGACGAGTACTTCTTGTCTGGCTAGACGAGTACTTCTTGTCTGGCTAGACGAGTACTTCTTGTCTGGCTAGACGAGTATCTTTTGTCTGGCTAGACGAGTACTTCTTGTCTGGCTAGACGAGTACTTCTTGTCTGGCTAGACGAGTACTTCTTGTCTGGCTAGACGAGTACTTCTTGTCTGGCTAGACGAGTACTTCTTGTCTGGCTGGACGAGTACTTCTTGTCTGGCTGGACGAGTACTTCTTGTCTGGCTGGACGAGTACTTCTTGTCTGGCTAGACGAGTACTTCTTGTCTGGCTGGACGAGTACTTCTTGTCTGGCTAGACGAGTACTTCTTGTCTGGCTAGACGAGTACTTCTTGTCTGGCTAGACGAGTACTTCTTGTCTGGCTAGACGAGTACTTCTTGTCTGGCTGGACGAGTACTTCTTGTCTGGCTAGACGAGTACTTCTTGTCTGGCTAGACGAGTACTTCTTGTCTGGCTAGACGAGTACTTCTTGTCTGGCTAGACGAGTACTTCTTGTCTGGCTGGACGAGTACTTCTTGTCTGGCTAGACGAGTACTTCTTGTCTGGCTAGACGAGTACTTCTTGTCTCTCTAGTCTACGTTTCCAGCGAGTCCAGGAAGTTATAATTACAGGGCGCAGATTTTTGTGTCCTCTCCTATAATTATACCTTTTTGTATATACTGATATTAAAACATATATGGACAGTGCTCCTTGGATTTGCCCCTCTTGAAAAGTTAAGTTCCACTATTGAGGAAATACTGTGTTTGGGGTTCACACCTCTCAACGTCCCCCTCAAACTTTCTTTCTTCGTTTACTGAAACATTGTTATAGGCGAGAATGTGATGGATTGTATAGCATATTACATCATTTTTTTTTTCAAAATTATTATAAATAAAAAACTTATATACATACATTTATTTATTTATATTTTATTTATTTATTGAAACATCAGTTATTAACGACTAGTTTCGGAGTTAACTTAACTCTGTCATCAGACACTGTACAAAATCATAGATCAGTTATAAAGAACCTGATCTTAACATATGCTAAACATTATCTTATTGTAAGTATTAAGACAAGATAAAAAAATACATATAAAGTAGCAATAGAGTAAGAGAGTTACTGTGTTTCTAGTTTTTTATATTTATTTTCTGGATTTTTGAGATATTGGAAGAAAGCAGAGCTCGCCTGTCCGTATTACCAATACCTACGTGGACACTGACGCCAGGTCTTCCCTGTGTCAAGAAGGTCACTGTCTTGACGAAGGCTTTTCCAGTCCTGTATGTCTTTTTTGAGAAACAATTGACTAATTTACTAGTACTGGAGATTATGATAGCTAAATATTCGCTTCTCTCCTGAATGATATTATGGAAAAGCAATGTTTTCTTTGGGAGTCCCTGGAGTTGTTTTATAAGAGTTTTTTGCTTGACTTAGTACAAACCTTCTTGGATGTAGTTGTCAGGAGGCACCTCTGACCTGACCTGTTGCTTTATACTGGAAACGTCTTGCTCTAAGCGGCTTGGCCAGCAAATCCCTGAATATCTTAGCAGTAGACTAGACACTGTTCTTGTCTTAACTTAGAGTGATTGATGAAATAATTGACACAAGTTGATGTGTTAGAAGCTTTCTGTAAACAGTGAGCTGGTTCTTATTTTCTTGCTAGAGTTCCTTGTCTTTCCCACTGGTATTCGTTGTCCTTCTGGTTAATGTTCTTCCTCAAGAATATATGTCCTGTGCTTCTTTATTTGTTCTTTCTTTGTTACCACTTTCCGGTGAATGTTTTTTCCATAACTTAGCTTCTCTTTGTTTCCTTCTTTATTTGTATGTCCGAGGTGTTTATTTTCTCCTTGTTTGCTGCCTTCTCTAGTGTATGCTTTTGTACTTGTTGCATTGTTCATTGTATATTCCCTTACTTCTTCATTCTTTCCTTGTCGTTTTTTTCGGTATATGTTCTGTTTCGGTGCCTTTGTTTCTCTATAAGTTTTTCTTTTGTGTGAGTTTAAAATGATTATGTGATTATTAATTTCCATGGAGACAGTAAACATATTTGTGCAAAATATCGTTATTATTCAGGTACATATTACTCTTCCTGTTTTACCAAATCCATATTTTTCAGGTGTTTGTCTACAACAAGCACAGCTTTCAGGTGTTTGTCTACAACAAGCACAGCTTTCAGGTGTTTGTCTACAACAAGCACAGCTTTCAGGTGTTTGTCTACAACAAGCACAGCTTTCAGGTGTTTGTCTACAACAAGCACAGCTTTGTAAGCAGACAAAAGCAGGTCACACATATATAACGTTGTGTTTTGATTTTGCGTTTCAATTTACTTTTTTTTTTTAATTAACTTGAGCAATAATATCAAACTGAGAAAACAGATGATATTAATATATTCATGTTAATCTGAAATTCATAAATATATTTCGTATATTAAATATAAAATATATTCAGTAAACATTATACTTGTTATTTGTATTAATTTCATTTCATAATTATTTATAATAATGCTTTTATTACCGTGACAGGATAAACTTTATTTCCTTTTCTTATTTTATTATTTATATTTCGCATAAGTTTTATAAGGGTTTATTAACATTTCGTAATTGTTATGCTTGATAATTAGTGTTAAAGTTCACAGTAGTTATTACACTTACAACTTCCTCCTGGAGTTCACTCAACTCCTTAAGTAATCTATTTGCAGAGAAATATTTTCTACACATTTTTTTTCATTGATTCTTTTGCAGTTTAACCATTAAGGTTGGCACGGTTTTCGATGATGCATTATAAATCTAAACCACTTTATACATTAGATGATGTTCATTAATGGAAGTTCACCTGAGACATTAACAAGGAAACGTGTGGGTCAGGCTGTAAGATTAAAATTATTTTTGTCACTAAATCAGGTCTCCCGAATTGGTAATTTTTGGAGAGTTTTATGTTTGTGATGGTCAATGATTTTTCTGTCATTAAAGACTTATCTCATTATGAAAGTCTTTTAAATACTGTAACATATATTTATTGAAAGGGTACATAATTATGCTTTTAAATGTGTTGAAGATATTGTAACCACAGTGACTAACACAGTTGGGAAGCTGTTCTTAATACTAAAGTATCTAGTAAACGTATAACGTGTAATGACTCACTTATTTTTGGTTGCAGGGCCCAATCACAGCTCATGAAGCCGCTTCTTCGCTGAGGCCCTCCTCTTTGCTGTGTGTGAGTGTGTTGTGGTGTTTGTGTGTGTGTTGTGTACTCACCTAATTTTACTCACCTAATTGTGGTTGCAGGGGTCGAGACTCAGCTCCTGGCCCCGCCTCTTCGCTGTCTGCTACTGGGTCTCTGGTCTCCCTGCTCCATGAGCTTTATCATACCTTGTCTTAAAACTATGTATGGTTCCTGCCTCCACTATATCTTTCTCTAGACTATTCCACTTCCTGACTACTCTGTGGCTGAAGAAATGCTTCCTAACATCCCTTTGACTCATCTGAGTCTTCAGCTTCCAGTTGTGTCCCTTGTTTCTGTGTTCCCCTCTGGAACATCCTGTCGCTGTCTACCTTGTCAATTCCCCGCAGTATTTTTGTATGTCGTTATCATGTCTCCTCTGACCCTTCTTTCCTCCAGTGTTGTTAGTCCTATTTCCCTCAACCTTTCTTCATAAGACAGACCCCTGAGTTGTGGAACTAACCTTGTCGCAAACCTTTGCACTTTTCTAGTTTCTTTACGTGCTTGACCAGGTGTGGGTTCCAGACTGGTGCTGCATATTCTAGTATGGGCCTGACGTAGACGGTATACAGTGTCTTGCACGGGGCTTTTGGCATGTACACCCATGTAATCTCAATAACCAAATGTAATTTTTGTATCATGTCCAAATAAAAATTATTATTATTATTATAATTATTATTATTAAGGTAACGGAACGCTAATCTTAGGTTTGCCAGTCGCCCATATGCTGCCGCAGTTATCTGGTTGATGTGTGCCCTCCGGAGACGTGCTTGGCGTTATACTCACTCCAAGGTCTTTCTCCTTTGCCGAGGTTTGTAGCCTTTGTCCGCCTAGCTTGTACTCTGTCAGCGGTCTTCTTTGCCCTACTCCGATCCTCATGACTTTGCATTTGGGGGGATTGAATTCGAGAAGCCAATTGCTAGACCGATGTCGAGCTTGTGCAGGTCTGTTTGGGAGCCCTGCCTGGTCCTCTTCCGATGTGATTCTCCTCATTATTTTCCTATCCCGGGGAAAGAGACACTTCTGAGTCTATCCCGTCCGTCATGTCATTTACATATACCAGGAATAACACTGGTCCTAGGACTGACCCCGCGGTACACCGCTGTCACAGGCGCCCACTGTGATACCTCACCACGCACCATGACCCGTTGTTGTCTCCCTTAGGTATTCCCTGATCCATTCCAGTGTCCTTCCTGTTAAATGCTTGTTCTTCCAACTTTTTACTAATCTATGTGAGGAACTGTGTCGAAGGCCTTCCTGCAGTCCAAGAAAAGCAATCAACCCACCCTTTCTCTCCTGCCTTCCTCTGTTATTTATCATAGAACTCCAGGAGGTTTGTTCACAGGGTTTGCCTTTCGGAATCCGGGGGTGTCTGGTGTTTATTATCCTGTTCAGCCGGGGGTTCCACTATTCTTTTTCCGATGATTTTCCCCGGGGTTTTCACACTATACACGTAAGTGACACCGGGGGTATAGTTTAGTGCCTCTTTTTTGTCTCCTTTTTAAAAGGGGATAGTTGGCCTTCTTCCAT
>WNWK01047189.1:0-14023 GCA_009830355.1 Cherax destructor | reverse complement strand
GACCAAAGGTCCAATTCCTCAGACCAAGAGCCTCTTCACCACAGCAAGGAGCCCCCTTGAAGAGGCCGGGGGCTTGTAGACAACCACAATGACCAGGTTTTGATTCTCGACCTTTATTGCTAGTACTTCAACTACATCATTTGAGGCATTTAGTAGTTCGAACATATAATGACTGTGATATACAGGCCAACCCTCCCTTTTGCCTGTTCACTCTGTCACACCTGTATAGGTTGTAGCCCGGGATCCATATTTCATTGTCCAAGTGATCTCTTATGTGGGTCTCTGTGAAAGCCACAAACATAGCATTTGACTCTGTAAGCAGTCCACGAATGTAAGGTACCTTGTTGTTTGTTGCTGGCTTTAGACCCTGTATATTAGCAAAGATGAATGTTGGTATTGGAGGGAGGGGGTCTTTTTTCCTGGCTCTAATATCTGTTGTAATGGAGTGGAGGCCACTGACTGTGATTCCACTCCAGAAATGATTGCAGTTAGTGTACAATTTCTGTCATTTCCTGCCAGCTTTTTTTCCTTCCTGGCACTAAAAAACCTCTCTCCCCGGAGTGGCTGTGGCTACCCTGATTTTGCCACGGTCTGGATGTTCTGTGTCGCCTTGTACCCTTTAGGTGGTATGCCTGGCAATATAAGTTATAGCACTGTCTTTCCTGAATTGATGTGTGGCACATTTCAGGGTGGAAAAACTTACAGGACAAGAGGTTGCATTTGCCTGTTTTCATATGGGAACGGCATTTTCTGGGGTGATCATAATTGCATGTCCCAACTGATTTCCCAGATTTTCCATGCCTTCAGATACCAAGTGCATAATATTCACATAGGCCTGGTTTCCGTTTGCCCTGTTTTTTTATGACTGTGTTCCCCATTGGTGGGTGTGTTCCTGTCTCATGTCTGTCTTCGTTACTAGTGCTAACAATGGAGCCTTCAACTGTTTCCAGTAATTTATCTTCAGTATTTCCCTGGGCATCCCCTTGTTTACTATATACTGTGTTATTGCTAGTTTGTACCACTGTTTTGTGTGTGTCCTTATCTACACCTGTTTCCCCATCATTTATTTCACTAGAGCTACTGTCCCTCTTCAGGTAACCATCATTTATTGCAACATCTGTACCAGGGGCGGTAGCACCATCTGGCCCTGATTTTTTACTGTCCCAACTGTTATAGAAAGCTGTCATATTTTTTATGAAGTCCTATTTGGTGTTGTCATCTTTTAATATCGATGTGATTTTATTCCACAGTTCGGTCTCATTTGGACATACCCAAAACACTTTCCTTGTTTAATATCTCGGTGGTAGAGTCTTGAATGTCTACACAAGGGGCGTGGCAGCATTTACCACAAAAGTTGCAAGTAATCCATGCAGAGGAAGGTTTGCTTGTTAGGTTTCATATTACACAGGTTTCATTACCTGGAGTTTACCTGGAGAGAGTTCCAGGGGTCAACGCCCCCGGCCCGGTCTGTGACCAGGCCTCAGGTTGGATCAGAGCCTGATCAACCAGGCTGTTACTGCTGGCCGCACGCAGTCCAACGTACGAACCACAGCCCGGCTGGTCAGGCACTGACTTTAGATGCTTGTCCATTGCCTGCTTGAAGACAGCCAGGGTCTATTGGTAATCCCCCTTATGTATGCTGGGAGGCAGTTGAACAGTCTTGGGCCCCTGACACTTATTGTGTTGTCTTTCAACGTGCTAGTGGCACCCCTGCTTTTCATTGGGGGGATGTTACATCGTCTGCCGAGTCTTTTGCTTTCATAGGAAGTGACACTCGGTCAAGTTTAGTACTAATCCCTCTAGGATTTTCCAAGTGTATATAATAATGTATCTCCCGCCTGCGTTCCAGGGAGACAGGTTTAGGAACTTCAAGCGTTCCCAGTAATTCAGGTGGTTTATTGCAGTTATGCATGCCGTAAAGGTTCTCTGTACATTTTCTAGGTCAGCAATTTCACCTGCCTTGAAAGGTGCAGTTAGTATGCAGCAATATTCCAGCCTAGATAGAACAAGCGACCTGAAAAGTGTCAACATGGGCTTGACATCCCTGGTTTTAAAGGTTCTCATTATCCATCCTGTCATTTTTCTGGCAGATTTAGATTTTGCAACCGAAGTGGCTAGTTTATTGTGCACCCCATATCCATCCTGTGGACGGTAGCGCAAGAGCATATGGATACACAAAAGGCCTAGGCACTAGGCCCCAAAGGGGTTAACAATAGTGCATTTGGGTTTATATCTACATTTCAATTATCTGTTACAAGCAGGTATCTTATTTCATGAATAAGATATCTTGACATGTCACATAGGTTATTATATTGTCTATCTCTATATTCCTCAATAAGTGCACAATTAAGCACATAGTGTTCAAGACAGTGACCATATGCCTGATCACATAATTTGCATTTAGTTTGATCATCATCTGTGTCTCCCAAACTGTCAGAAGTACCTGTAGCCAAGCCTAAGCCTGGCCACTTTTCTGGCAGATGCGATTGCTACAGTGTTATGGTCCTTGAAGGTGAGATCCTCTGTCATGATCACTCCAAGGTCTTTGACATTATTTTTTCGCTGTATTGTGTGGTTGGAATTTGTTTTATACTCCGATGAGATTTTAATTTCCTCACGTTTTCCATATCGGAGTAATTGAAATTTCTCATCATTGAACTTCATATTGTTTTCAGCAGCCCATTTAAAGATTTGGTTAATGTCTGCTTGGAGTCTTGTAGTGTCTTCAATGGTGGACACTGTCATGCAGATTCGGGTGTCATCTGCAAAGGAAGACACGGCACTGTGGCTGATATCCCTGTCTATGTCTGATATAAGGATGAGGAACAGGATGGGAGCAAGTACTGTGCCTTGTGGAACAGAGCTTTTCACCGTAGCCGCCTCAGATTTTACTCTGTTGACTACTACTCTCTGTTTTCTACTTGTTAGGAAATTATAGATCCATCTACCAACTTTTCCTGTTATTCCCTTTTCACGCATTTTGTGTGCTATCACACCATGGTCACACTTATCAAAGGCTTTTGCAAAGTCTGTGTATATAACATCTGCATTCTGTTTGTCCTCTAGAGCATCCAGGACCTTGTCGTAGTGGTCCAGTAGTTGGGACAGACAAGAGCGAGCTGCTCTAAACCCATGCTGCCCTGGGTTGTGTAATTGATGGTCATCTAGATGCATGGCGATCCTGCTTCTTAGAACCCTTTCAAAGATTTTTATGACATGAGATGTTAGCGCTATTGGTCTGTAGTATTTTGCCATTGCTTTACTGCTTCCTTTGTGGAGTGGGGCTATGTCTGTTGTTTTTAGTAACTGCCCGACAACCCCAGTGTCCATGCTCCCTCTCCATAGGATGTTAAAAGCACGTGATAGGGGCTTCTTGCAGTTCTTGATGAACACTGAGTTCCATGAGTCGGGGCCTGGAGCGGAGTGCATGGGCATGTCGTTTATCGCCTTTTCAAAGTCATGTGGCGTCAGGGTAATGTCGGATAGGCTTGCGTCTACCAGGTTCTGTGGCACTCTCATAAAAAATCATTTAGGTCTTCCACTTTTAGTTTGGTTAGCGGCTCACTAAAAACTGAGTCATACTGGGACTTTAGTAACTCACTCATTTCCTTGCTGTCATCTGTGTAAGACCCATCTCGTTTTAGTAGGGGCCCAATACTGGATGTTGCTCTGGACTTTGTTTTGGCATAAGAAAAGAAATACTTTGGGTTTCTTTCAATTTCATTTATGGCTTTTAGTTCTTCCCATGTTTCTTGATTCCTGTAAGATTCCTTTAGTTTTAATTCGATGTTTGCTATTTCTCTGACCAGTGCCTCCCTACGTATTTCAGATATATTGGCCTCTTGTAGCCGCTCTGTTATTATTTGCCTTCGCCTGTATAGGGAGCGCCTCTCTCTTTCTAGTTTACATCTTCTCCTCCTTTTCCTTAAGGGAATTTGCCTTGAGCAAACCTCAAGTGCCACAGAGTTAATTTGTTCTAGACATAGGTTAGGATCCGTGATGCTTAGGCTATCTTCCCAGTTTATATCATTTAGGATTTGGTTTACTTGGTCCCACCTTATGTTTTTGTTATTGAAGTTGAAATTGGAGAAGGCTCCCTCGCGACTCAGTCTCGTCTGCACAGCAATGGAGGCTGGGCGTTTGGCGGGCTAGCTCCGGGATTTTCAAGGATAGCTCCTGATCAAAGAGGCTGACCAGGTCACGACTGAACAGGACTCTGTGTGAATTGTCTGGGAAGATTCCAAAGCAGCGAGAGGACATCCCAGTGCATCGTTTCAGCGTAAACAGTGGAAGTTTGTGCAGTTTGTGAGGGTTGGGGCTGAGAGTGTCCCAAGTCAGGCGGGAGCAGACAGTGCCTCCTCCCCCACGCCTGCCGGGGGGGAGGGGGCGGGGTGTGTTGGCTGCCCAGTGTTTGGTGAACAGTGACCCTCTCATAACCCCTCACCCCTGTTCCTCACCCACCCAACTCCCAGCGTCGGCGATGGCGGGGGGTGTGCGGGGATCGCGGGAGCTTCCACTGCAGGGACAGCGCCGTGGAATTCGACTACGAGGCAGCTGTCAGGTGTGCCACAGGCGGTGTGCACTCAGTTCTTCAGGCTTCGGCATCCGTGCGCACGGTGGATGTCTTGGAGCCCGGGGGGCTCCATGTGGGAGCGGCCAGCAGCGCCTCTCGGCGGACGGAGGGCCTGGGATCTGCAATCAAATTGGCGTCCACCTGGGATCTGCAATCAAACTAGCGTCCACCAGGACGTTGACACGTCCCCAGGGCTGCTCTCCCTCGGGCTGCTAGCGATGGTGCTCCTGCAAGAAGCAGATCCTTGTGCAACCTGCTGCTGTTTGCAATGGCTGTCTGGCTGTACTGCCGAAGAGCGACAGGCACCTTGCAACATCTGTTGTTGGGGCAATGGATGCATTCACTAGAATATTGCTCATTAGTCTGTCATTTGTTTACCATGTATGGACGTGTTTATGATTCATTACCTTTGTAACTGTCATGACTATGACCAGCTCTACCTGGAGCTCATTTTCTTTGCAACTTGTCATGATTGTGACCAGCTCTACCTGGAGCTCATTAACTTTGCAACTTGTCATGATTGTGACCAGCTCTACCTGGAGCTCATTACCTTTGCAACTTGTCATGATTGTGACCAGATCTAGTTCATTACCGCTGTAACTTGTTCAGCTATCAAAATTTTGGAGTCCAGTCTCTGGACCAATTATGTACCTCTGTAATCTTTCGACTACCGCCCACAGGATGGGTATGGGGTGCATAATAAAGATATCAAACTAAAACTCCCTCGCGACTGATCACATTTTGTCGATCTGGGGCCCCCCTCATGCATGTCTGGACCTCTATTATGTTGTGATCTGAGTATATCGTCTTTGATATGATGACATTTCGTATCAGATCATCATTGTTAGTGAAGATGAGGTCCAGTGTATTCTCCAATCTTGTAGGCTCTATTATTTGCTGGTTTAAGGTGAATTTGGTGCAGAGATTTAAAAGCTCATGTGTGTGCGAGTTTTCATCTGAGCTGCCTCCTGGTGTTATCTCTGCTACCACATTATTTGCAATATTCCTCCATTTTAGGTGCCTTATGTTGAAGTCCCCCAGGAGCAAGATGTTGGGGGCAGGGGCTGGAAGGTTCTCTAGACATTGGTCAATTTTCAGAAGCTGTTCCTGGAATTGTTGGGACGTTGCATCCGGAGGCTTGTATACAACCACGATGACCAGGTTTTGATGCTCGATCTTTACTGCTAAAACTTCAACTACATCATTTGAGGCATTTAGTAGTTCAAAACATATAAGTGACTGTGATACACAGGCCAACCCCCCCCCCCTTTTGCCTGTTCACTCTGTCACATCTGTATACGTTGTAGCCCGGGATCCATATTTCATTGTCCAAGTGGTCCTTTATGTGGGTCTCTGTGAAAGCTGTAAACATTGCATTTGACTCTGTAAGCAGTCCACGGATGTAAGGTATCTTGTTGTTTGTTGCTGGCTTTAGACCCTGTATATTTGCAAAGATGAATGTCGTTGGATTGGTGGTATTGGTGGTATGGGGGGGGTCATTTTTTTCTGGTACTAATATCTGTTGTTCTGGAGTGGAGGCCATTGACTGTGGTTCCACTCCAGAAATGATTGCAGTTTGTGTACGATTTCTGTCATTTCCTGCCAGCTTTTTTTCCTTCCTTGCGCTAAAAAACCTCTCTCTCTGGAGTGGCTTTGGCTACCCAGGTTTTCCCATGGTCTGGATGTTCTGTGTCGTCTTGTACCCTTTAGGTGGTGTGCCTGGTCATGATTGATTTTGTTGGTTGCTTTACTGTATATTCTACTAATAGGTTCCCTGAAGTGGTGATCCGTCTATTTGTATCGTATCTATTTTATTTGCATGTGTAAGTGTCTACCTGGAGAGAATTCCAGGGGTCAACGCCCCCGTGGCCCGGTCTGTGACCAGGCCTCCTGTTGGACCAGAGCCTGATCAACCAGGCTGTTACTGCGGGCCGCACGCAGTCCAACATACGAACCACAGCCCGGCTGATCAGGTACCGACTTGAGGTGCCTGTCCAGTGCCTGCTTGAAGACAGCCAGGGGTTTGTTGGTAATCCCCCTGATGTATGCTGGGAGGCAGTTGAACAATCTTGAGCCCCTGACACTTATTGTGTTGTCCCTCAATGTGCTAGTGGCACCCCTGCTCTTCATTGGGGGGATGTTACATCGCCTGGACAATCTTAACTCTTAAAAGTTATTCTTACTGTTATTGTTTGGGTGTTTGATAAGGTCCCCTAAAACTCTGTCCGCTTATTGAATCCGGACTCGGATACCAGTTTTGAATCCAGTCAATGGTTTCCTTATTTCTTGGATCTGACGAGATCCAGTGTCACTTATTTAATGAATCCTGTAGGGATTGTCTGGGTTACGCGAGACAGATCACTGGAAGATGATTAAACAGAGTAATAATAATAATCGGTATGGTACAAAAGTATAACTTGCGTGTTGGAGATAAAAACCGGTCCTTCTGGCAGCTCCTACTGTACGGCGGCCGTACCTCTGGCACCCTGGTTTACCTCTGGCACCCTGTTTACTTCCGGCACCCTGGTAAACCTCACCCCACTTTAACACCTGGGTTTCCGTGCACTTATGGTTCACTCTACTGGGTTTAGTTTTGGTTTTATTTTTCCTACACCACAACACTGCTGGTTTTTTCTATGATGACTGGAAGATATACGGATTTATGTTAGTGAAATCGTTCACTGACAACTCACAACTCGACACTGTTTATCGTACTTTTCAGCTGGACAAATTATGTATTTCCTCAGGATTGTGCCCCTTTTCGTATTTCATAGATTTTTATATCAATGTAATCACTAGATTTTGGTCAGGTATACTAACAGTTGAAAATTATCAATACACGGACTTGCGTGGTAAGGACCCGGCGGCCGCTGGCAACTGATTTCAAACACGAAACTCGTTAGGCCTAACACTTCCGCCTTTGTTTTCACTTTAACATCTATTAACTTATCTGTATACTACGGCACCACTGATATATTCACTATACAGATCTATCTTCACCCTATTTTCAGGGAGACTTTCCTTTCTCTGACAAATAAACGTTCTGTTTTGTTATTTCACACGGCACTTAAGTTCCCCTCTAGCTTTATGGCACTATGTTCTGGCACACTAATTCCCTTGTTTTTGACTCTGTATAACTGTTTTCTGCCTGGTTTGTAGCGAGCACTGGAGGGATGTACCTTATAAGATCACTGGCACAGTTTTAAGGTTCTAGCACGTATAGGATTTTTTTTTTTTAGATTTTGCCACCGAAGTGGCTAGTTTATTGTGCACCCCATATCCATCCTGTGGACGGTAGCGCAAGAGCATATGGATACACAAAAGGCCTAGGCACTAGGCCCCAAAGGGGTTAACAATTGTACATTTGGGTTCATATCTACATTTCAATTATCTGTTACAAGCAGGTATCTTATTTCATGAATAAGATATCTTGACATGTCACATAGGTTATTATATTGTCTATCTCTATATTCCTCAATAAGTGCACAATTAAGCACATAGTGTTCACGACAGTGACCATATGCCTGATCACATAATTTGCATTTAGTTTGATCATCATCTGTCTCCCAAACTGTCAGAAGTACCTGTAGCCAAGCCTAAGCCTGGCCACTACAACATCAGTCAGTCTGCTCACATTGCAAGTTGCTCCACAAACATGCCCATCTGTGCTCGCATTATCATGAGCACAGATAGGCACGTTCATGGAAATTAATTTGGATTTATATCTACAGTTCACTTATCTGTTACAAGCAAATTTAGGAAATTTGCTTAGAATAAGTGGTATCTTACCTTCACTAATAAGATATCTTGACATGTCACATAGGTTATTATACTGTCTATCTCTATATTCCTCAATAAGTGGACAATTCAGCACATAGTGTTCAAGACAGTGACCATATGCCTGATCACATAATTTGCATTTAGTTTGATCATCATCTGTGTATCTCCCAAACTGCCAGAAGTACTTGTAGCCAAGCCAAGCCTGGCCCTACAACATCAGTCAGTCTGTTCACATTGCAAGTTGCTCCATAAACATACTTATCTACATTCATGTTATCATAGTGGGTTATAGATCTACTCAGGCTTCTAACTGCATTCCTATAGCTATCATTTTCATTATTTATTTCTCTCCTAATATTATTCCTAATGCTAGACACAGATATACCAAAGTTATATTCTACATTCTCCTTATGGGTGCTCTTCTTGGCTAACATATCAACTTTATCATGAAGGAGTAATCCAATGTGTGACGGAATCCATAGCAAATGTACTTTAATTCCTTTGTCCCGGATTTTTGAGTATCTATACCTGGCTTCTCCAATGAGCATGCTGTTAGAGTCATTATAGGAGTCAAGAGCCTTCAATGATGACATAGAATCAGTAATAATGATAGAGTCAAGCTCAGTGTCATAAGTTAGCTTTAGTGCCATAAGGATTGCAAACAGTTCAGTTTGCAGTGTAGACGCCCAGTTGTTAATTCTTATGCCTAGTTCAAAAAATTATTATTGTTCTTAACTAGGAGGTGGCAACCAGAGCAGATGCAGCCCTGCCAGAAGACTCCTGTTTAGATCCATCAGTGTATATAACTTGAGATAACTTATTACTACCAGCTAGGCGATAAATTTCTTCTTGAGCAGTTGCTTTAACAAGTGATTTAAGGAAGGGATTACTAGCAATGAGCTTCTTGGGAGGCACGTATAGGAGACCGCGAAAAACACGAAAAAACACGGAGCAAGACGGACGCGTGTACAGGCCTACACCACCTTGGGGAGATGCTAAGGATGCTATCGTGTGGTACCGGTTCATCTAAGTACAACTGAACAAACATCCACACTTACATACATGTATGCATACATAGTAACGTGTGAGTTACCTAGGATGCCCAAAGAAGTCGGACAGCGATTTATCTCATTGTCATTGCAACATAGTTTAGTTTTGTGTGTATGTATCTATGTGTATATATGTGTATATGTGTGTGTATGTGTGTGTATATGTATATGTCCGTGTATATGTAGTATATATGTAATTTGTGGTTGGGTGTCGGAGGTTGTCTTCACCATCATTGTGCAATATTATCATTTCAGTGAGGTATCACATTAGGTGGCAGTAGCATGTGTGCCTCTAGAGGAAGTTATCAATGAATTAAAATTTTGTGATCAATATTACCTATCGTTCTACCTCTCTTTATTCTCATCTTTGTAATTTGTGATTAGGTGTAAGACCTTGTCTGTGCAATCCATTATTGTACCATATTATTAACACCCATACGAGAAGTCTGAATGTTTATGTTAGACTTTATGTTAGACTTCTAACTATAGTAAATATGAGTAGTAACCTGAGTTAAATAAGTACATGTACATAATTGGAAGTGTTCATTGAACTGGAACCCTGTCTTACACCAGATACCTGTAAGTGATCCCTGGTCTTACACCAGATACCTGTAAGTGATCCCTGGTCTTACACCAGATACCTGTAAGTGATCCCTGGTCTTACACCAGATACCTGTAAGTGAACCCTGGTCTTACACCAGATACCTGTAAGTGATCCCTGGTCTTACACCAGATACCTGTAAGTGAACCCTGGTCTTACACCAGATACCTGTAAGTGAACCCTGGTCTTACACAGTATACCTGTAAGTGAACCCTGGTCTTACACCAGATACCTGTAAGTGAACCCTGGTCTTACACCAGATACCTGTAAGTGATCCCTGGTCTTACACCAGATACCTGTAAGTGAACCCTGGTCTTACACCAGATACCTGTAAGTGAACCCTGGTCTTACACCAGATACCTGTAAGTGATCCCTGGTCTTACACCAGATACCTGTAAGTGAACCCTGGTCTTACACCAGATACCTGTAAGTGATCCCTGGTCTTACACCAGATACCTGTAAGTGAACCCTGGTCTTACACCAGATACCTGTAAGTGATCCCTGGTCTTACACCAGATACCTGTAAGTGATCCCTGGTCTTACACCAGATACCTGTAAGTGATCCCTGGTCTTACACCAGATACCTGTAAGTGATCCCTGGTCTTACACCAGATACCTGTAAGTGAACCCTGGTCTTACACCAGATACCTGTAGGTGATCCCTGGTCTTACACCAGATACCTGTAAGTGATCCCTGGTCTTACACCAGATACCTGTAAGTGAACCCTGGTCTTACACCAGATACCTGTAAGTGAACCCTGGTCTTACACCAGATACCTGTAAGTGATCCCTGGTCTTACACCAGATACCTGTAAATGATCCCTGGTCTTACACCAGATACCTATAAGTGATCCCTGGTCTTACACCAGATACCAGAAGTGATCCCTGGTCTTACACCAGATACCTGTAAGTGAACCCTGGTCTTACACCAGATACCTGTAAGTGATCCCTGGTCTTACACCAGATACCTGTAAGTGATCCCTGGTCTTACACCAGATACCTGTAAGTGATCCCTGGTCTTACACCAGATACCTGTAAGTGAACCCTGGTCTTACACCAGATACCTGTAGGTGATCCCTGGTCTTACACCAGATACCTGTAAGTGATCCCTGGTCTTACACCAGATACCTGTGGTGATCCTGGTCTTACAACAGATACCTGTAAGTGATCCCTGGTCTTACACAGATACCTGAAGTGATCCCTGGTCTTACACCAGATACCTGTAAGTGAACCCTGGTCTTACACCAGATACCTGTAAGTGATCCTGGTCTTACACCAGATACCTGTAAGTGATCCCTGGTCTTACACCAGATACCTGTAAGTGAACCCTGGTCTTACACCAGATACCTGTAAGTGATCCCTGGTCTTACATCAGATACCTGTAAGTGAACCCTAGTCTTACACCAGATACCTGTAAGTGAACCCTGGTCTTACACCAGATACCTGTAAGTGATCCCTGGTCTTACACCAGATACCTGTAAATGATCCCTGGTCTTACACCAGATACCTGTAAGTGATCCCTGGTCTTACACCAGATACCTGTAAGTGATCCCTGGTCTTACACAGATACCTGTAAGTGATCCCTGGTCTTACACAGATACCTGTAAGTGATCCCTGGTCTTACACCAGATACCTGTAAGTGAACCCTTGATTTCTGTGTTCAACGGCAGTAAGTGTTCACTTCTTCGTTGTATACATTGTATTTTTTTTTAATTTTTTTTGCTCAATATTTCCTTGAACAAATTCACTCTTAATATTCATATTTAAAGTTAAGTATATCACTATTTACTTCATTTACAATAAAAGTTAATTAAAGTGTTCAGTCTACATATTCCCAGTGCACAATTAACTTTTATTGCTGCTTTAGTCACTTCTGCAACTTACTTTATTGTTCTCCATTATTATTATAATCAAATAGAACGCTAAACCACAGGGTTTATTGTTCTCCAGTGACTAATTTCTGCAATTATTTTACATAGTATTTTGTGCTCTATTTTAATTTTCTTATTGTTTATTTCTGACAAGTGCTAAAATTAAAAATTCACGCAATCTTTTCAGTAATACACTTCTTTTAATTGTGTCAGCATTGCATATTAGCTCTTAGTGCCATTTCTTTTAGAAATTTGTTTTCCAGTATATTTTCAAATTACATAAAATTACTGTTTGTATTTCTACTTTGCATTGTTTTACATTTTTACTAGTATATTTCTTGATTTAATTAAGAGTAAACACAGCTCACTTTTACAATTCACATTGCAGTAATATTTTCCATGTTATTGCATTTTCAATGTATTTCCTTATTTTATACAGTGTAATTCAGTGAGTTGTCAATTCTCATGCAGTGTACCTTAAACATTTTAATTACTTGTAATGTCTGCAATATTTTAAATTTAACGAGGTATCATATTGGTGGCAGTAGCCTGTATTGTGTAATATTTTTTTAATCAATATTACCCACTGTTCTCCTCTTTATTCTCATCTTGTGATTTGGATTAGGTGTAAGAGAGAGCTTGAACGTTTCGGCCGACTTGGACCATTTAAAGTCACACCTAACTAACAGAGAAGGAAGGGATTTAGGAGGCAGACAGGGGAGGGACAGGAGAGGGGAAATGTGGTAGTGGTAGTAGTGGTAGTATGGTAGTAGTAAAGGTATAGTGGTAGTAGAGACAGTCATATGGGAAGGAGCACTGCTATGAGGCTAGGCCCTCCATATGACTGTCTACTCTACTACCTTACTTTACCTTTACTACTACCACATACCTACTCCACTACTCCTACATTTCCCACTCTCCTGTACCCTCCTGTCTGCCTGCCTATAAAACCCTTCCTCTGTCTCTGTGTGTTAGTGTACTTTGTAAATGGTCCAAGTCGGCAAACGTCGTAAGCTCCTCTCTTTATATGTGCGGGTTGTGTGTGTATTGTTCCAGTCACGGTATTGTGCCTTTTTGTTATTTAGGTAAGACCTTGTCTATACAATCCATTATTGTACCATATTATTAATACTGTGAGTCTTACATGAGCTATCATCACCGACAAACATGGCAACCTGTCACAGACGAATATATTTCTGCAGGTGATGACAATGATGATAGATTCCAGATCTTTATAAGTAAACAAAGAAGGAAAAGAGAAAGGGCTAGAGCGCCGACGAGTCAGGCTCACTTGACTCGTAGGCAATGTGAACCTAGACGTCCATGGTGCACACAGGGTGCAAGAAGCCTTTCTTCTAAGGAAGACTGTGTTAAGCTGAACTTCCCTGGCAACACCCTGCTGCAGGGTAGGTGTGCATGTCTAATTATTATTATTATTATTATTATTATTATAAATCAAATAGAAGCCTAAACCACAGGGTTATACAGCGCTGCAGGTTATGAGGATGCAGGGAGAGGTGGGTTGTAAGAGGGAGATGGACGTTTAGTAGGGTATGGAGTGCAAGATGACGGTGGATAGTGCAGGGTGGAGGGTAGCAAAAGATCGAGGTAGAAGGGACTGAGGGAGGTGCTAGAGGTATAATCTTCAGAGTTTTGTAGTAAGTCAGTTTCTGTCAAAAAGTCAATGGGGAGTCAGGGTTAAAGGAGGGTCCATCTGCAAGAAGGGGAAAGGGAAAGAAAGGGCCGCAGAGCGAAGACGACATTGGAGGTAAATTATGCGTGCTTGTTGATAGAGTGGGCAGTCCAACAGAATATGGCGAATAGATACTGAACCTGACAATGCTCACAGAGAGGGGCAGGAGCCCTCCATGAGATACCCGTGAGTAAGACGGGGTGTGGCCGATGCGAAGACGGAGAGTGTAGTCTCCCAACCTCGACATTTGGGGACAAGAAGAAGGCCAGAAACCTATAACCGGTTTAATAGAATGAAGTTTGTTATTCAGCAGGTCAGACCAGCGTTGTTGCCCACGGGTGCGAAGGTGGGTAGCAATGACCGCAAAATAGTCCGTAAAAGGAACACCTCTATATGAAACTGGAAGGTCATGTACTGTGACCGCGCAGCAGTGTCTGCCTGTTCATTGCCCTGTACG
>WNWK01047188.1:0-14025 GCA_009830355.1 Cherax destructor | reverse complement strand
AATGCAATTAACCCGCCCCAGCCATCCAAAAGTTTTAAAAAAATAAAAATATTTTTGGATTTTTTGACTTTAAAAAATAAACAAAATTTTTTAAAAAAAAAATTAAAAGAAAATAAATAGTACAATAACATGCCCTTACATTTATTGAAGAGTTGATGTGGGGAGGAGGGGGGGAGGAGGGAGAAGGGGAAATCTAGTTTTGGGGGGAAACCCCTTCCCTTTAAACCCTGCAGGTACCAAGTTCTTTTGGGTTCGGCCTTTTTTCCTTTGAATGCTCCCCCCTGCAGAATGCTACACTCCTGCATCCCCTTACACCCCTGCATGCCTACTACACCCCCCTGCACCCTTTTACACCCCCCTGCCCCCCTGCTACACCCCCTGCACCCTTTTACACCCCTGCACCCCTTGCTACACTCTCTGCACCCTTTTTGCTACACTCCCGCACCCTTTGTTACACCCCCCATCCCTGCCCCCCCCTGCATCCTTGCTACACTCCCTGCACCCTTTGCTACACTCCCTGCACCCTTTCCCCACACCCCCTGCATCCTTGCTACCTCCCCCATCCTTGCTACACTCCCTGCACCCCTTGCTACACTCCCTGCATGCCCCCCTCCCTGCACCCTTTGCTACACCCCCCTGCATCCCTGCCCCCCCCCCTGCATCCCTGCTACACCCCCTGCACCCCTGCTACACCCCCCTGCATCCCTGCTACACCCCCCCTGCATCCTTGATACCCCCCCTGCACCCCTTTGCTACACTCCCCACATGAATGCTACACTCCCTGCATCCCTGCTACACTCCCCTTCTACACCCCCCTGCACCCCCGTTACACCCCCCCTCCCCCCCTTTTGCTACCCCCCGCATCCTTGCTACCCCCCGCATCCTGCTACACCCCCTGCATAAATGCTACACCCCCCTACATGAATTTTCACCCCCGCATATTCTTTACCACATTTTTGGCAAAAAAGGGCCCTTGGGGCCCATGGTGGCTTTTTTTAGCAGTTGCAAGCAAAAAAACACTGGAATAATGAAATATATATGGTATGAATGGGGGGGGAAAAAGGGTAGTGTTCGCCACTTGTAAAAAAAACACACTGAGTGCCTGGGGCCCAGGGGCCGGGGGCCAGGGGGTACGCGGGGGACGGATAGCCGACTCCCGAACTCCGGGGGGCCGCCTATCATAAAAAAAATTTTTAAAAAAAAAAAAATGTCGAAACCGATTTGGCCGAGTTTCCCGCCGTAACCCCGGGGTTCACTGTAGATGTTTATAACTGTGGGGGGTTTTTTTGTAGATATTTGGATTTAAATTTAGTTATTATATATTCTCCATGTTCTTTCCTTGTGCATGTATTGTTAATACATTCAAGTTGGTCTGAGTAGAAATAGCTCCCCCAATTTCCTTGTTTTCCCAAAAAATTTGGGGATGGCTGTGTAACCAGGAATGGCATAGATATCTGTAGTATGATTTTTTAACCTTTTTTCCCCAGTAGAGCAATGATGGTCATACTGGCCTGAAGTGAGTTTAATAATGCGGGAAATAAAAAAGTTTGCCTAAAGATCTGACATTGAAAAATTAAAGATAGTTATGTTATTGTTTTTTTTGGAGTAGTGTTTTAGCCTGTTCTGTTTTTAAAAAAAAATGAAAAAGGTTGGGGGGTTTTCAAATTTTTTTAAATAGAAGGTTGGTATCAGGATCAATGTTTGGAATCATAAGATTTGGGGGATTCTATAATTTAAATTTAAAAAAAAAGGAACAACGAAGTAGAAAAAAGAATAGGACAAAAAAAAAGGATTTCTTGGCACGTGAGTTAAAAGTTGAATATGTTTAAAAAAAAAAAAAAAATGAGCTAAGGTAGTCAATTTACAGCTAGTAAGAAAAAAAAACCATAGCACCTGAGTTAGCACCTGAGTTAGTTAATTAATTAAACAAAATTTTATATATGAGTAAAAATTTAAAAAAAATTTTTAAAAAGAACAATATAAATCATCAAAATTTTTGCCTTACTTGTGTCACTGGAAAGGGGTACCAAAAAACTAGCTATTATTTATACATTATTCAACAAGACTTTGGGGTGAATAAGCAAAAGGGGTTTTCGAGGGGGGTCGAACTGTAGTCAGTAAACTGACAGTCCAACCCCTCTACCATCTAGGCAAAAGCCCCCCAAAATTGGGGAAAGATCCGAAAGAATACTTCTGCATTATATTCAATCGGGGGGCACCAACTGTAACCTAACTAAACTCCTTTCTTCAGCCCGGGGGTTTTAAAAGTAGATATAATTTACCCCCCCCCCCAAAAACACACAGTCAAAAGGGCTCAAGTTGTTCATTAAAACATTTTGAGTCCAAGACAGGGAAAAATTTAGCCTCTATGTTTAAACACAAGTCTTCATTGTGAGATAGTTGTAAGTAGATTAAGAATCAGATGCACAAAAACCTCCCAGAGTCCCCCGTTTGCAGGTGCCCTTTTTCCCCGATGCCCCTTTTTCAGGGGGGTCCTGCTTGCAGGTGCTCCTTTTTTCAGGTGTTCCTTCTTGCAGGTGCCCTGCTTGCGGGGCCCCTTCCCCTTTGGGGGTTTTTCCTTTTTTGCGGGGGGCTCCTGTTTTTGGGGAGGTGCCCCCGCTTGCGGGGCCCCTTTTTTGTGGGGGTGTCACTAGCAGTTCAGTTTTAGCATTAGTACCCCGTAGTCACCCCCCTGGTTCGTGATCACGCCAGATCCATTTTTTCCCTTTTTAACACTTCCAGTCACATTGTTCGGCTCTGAGCAAATACCAATATTATTGACCTTGTTCACTATCCTTACCCTGTTGGGGGGTTTGGGGGTGAGTTTTCACCTGACCAGTGGGCCCCGTTTTATTTAAACCCCGGGGCCCATCAATTTTACTGGATCAATCCATTCCCCCCAGTAGAAGAGAAAGACTTAGCCCAATTGATTTCCCCCGATGAAGTAAAAAGTTTTTTTAATTTTTAACAAACGTCGAAACCCCATTAAATGAGAAGATGGGTATTAAAACTTATTGTCCCATTTGTATTCCTTTTTAAAACCCTTTTGGAAAATTTGCCCAAAAGGGAAAAAAATCCCCTTTTTTCCCCCAAAAAGGGTGTGGGAGATGAATTAATAAACCCCCATGGGATAAAATTTTTATCAAACCCCAAATTCCCCCTTTTTAATGCCCCCCTGATCTTAGTACCTAAGAAGGGCCCGGATTTGGGCCCCCAGTGATTGACTTTAGGAAGAAAAGAAAAAACCCCCAAAATCGCCCCCCTTTTTGTACTTGGTGACCTTTTACGTAAAATCGGAGAAAAAAAAATAAACAAACAAAAAAATTTTTTTTTTCTTTTTTTAGATTGCAAAATTTTAAAAGGTATGGGGGAGTTACAATGTAAATTGAGTGGAGAGCCACTGACATGCCATGGCATTGGGGGGAGTTTTTATTCAGCCCTTTAAAAAAACCCAAATACTTAAATTAGAGAAATTTATTGATTTATTCTAGTTAAAAATTATTTTCAAAATTACAATATGATAAAATTTTTTCTGTTTAAATTATTATATAATGATATTAGATATTAGATTTTTAAAGGGGGTTAAGATTTTGAATGATAAATGGAATTGAGATTATCTTAAGGAAAATAACATTGAGCATTTTGACATTAACTTATAATATGGTGGGGGTAAAAAAAGTAACATTTTTTTAAAAAAATTGAGATTATCGTATAGGAAAGTAATAAGGGGGCTTTTTAAAAAGTAGTTTATAGTATGATTTTTTTTTTTTTGGGGGGCAGTGGGGGGGTTTTTTAAAAGTTGAGTCTTAAATTGATTTTCAAAAAAAGATTATTTTAAATTTTTTTGGGGGTTTAATGAATTCCAGTTTGGGGGGGCCCCCTTTTTATGTGATAGAATTTTCATAGGTTGATATGAAACGGGGTATATAAAAAAGTGATCTGTGTCTTGTGTTGTGGTCATGGGCCCTATTAAAATTGGGGGGGGGTTTTTTGAGCAGAGGGTTTATATTAGAGTGAAATTTTTTTATATATGTGGGGGGGCCAAGAGGATGAATGTTTTTTTTTACGGTGAGTAGTTTGATTTTTTTAAATATTGGTGGAGTATGCTGTCTAGAGTGGAAATTTGTTATCCCCCCTGACGGGGGCCCTTTTTTGTTGTGTTAGGGGGGCAAAAGGTGATTTCGTTGTTCCCCCCTTTGGGGCCAGCCCCAAAATAGGTGAGATACAGGTAGATAAGTGAATGATATAGTGCAAGGAGAGCTGATTGAGGTACAAAAAAAGCTTATCTTTGATAATATGCCTTCTGTCTTCGAGATTTTCTTGGAAATTTGTTTTTTTGTGTTTAAATTTAAGGCTACTGTCAAGGTTTTTTCCCCGGGGAATTTTTTCCCCGGGGAGTCTTGTGATGGGTGTACCATTGAGTGTTATGTTAAGTGGAACTTTGTGGCTTTGCTTAAAAACTGTTTGAAAGTATTTCTTGTCAGTATTGATAGTAAGCTTGTTAGTCGTCATCCATGTTGATATTTTAAAAGGCATTAACAGTGTTGGCCAGATAACTTTTTTTGGGGGTGAGAGAAGACATATGTTGTGTCATCTGCAAATAAAATGGGTTTGATTTTTTTGGGGATGCATTGGGGGTCATTTATGAAAAATGAGGAATAGGGGGGGCCCCCCAGGATTTTTCCTTGGGGGACTCCAAATTGTAATTTGTTGGGGGGAAAAGAGTTCGCCCATTTGTTTTCACATATTGGCTTTTTGTTGGTGAGGTAGGCTTTAGGTAGTTGAGTGGGTCCCCCCTTATACCAAAAGTGTGCAAATTTTTTTGAGCAGTACATCATGGTTGACTGAAAAAAAAGCTTTTGGTAGATCAATGAAGATTCCCGGGGGCCTTTTTTTTCTCAAGTGCGGTGTATATTGACCCCAAAAATGTGCAAAATAGCATGTTTGTGCTCTTGTTTGTCCTGAATCCAAATTGACGGGGGGTTTAGTACATTGTGTGAGACGGGGAAAGGGGGAAAAGATTTGTCTATAAATTTAAATTTTTTTAAGATTTTAGAAAGAAGTGGTAAATTAGAAATTGGTCTATAATTATTCGTCTGTTTGATCACCTTTTGGGTTTGGGGGCCCCCCCCTTTTTTGGGGGAAATTTATGGAAAGGTAGAGGCTTAATGGATTTATTGAATAGTGTTGCTATAATTGGTGACAGTCCCCGGGAAACTTTTTGTACAAAAAGTTGGTAAGCTTTTGGCTCCCTTTTTTTTAAGGGTATTGATTATGACGAGACTTCAATTGGGTTGGAAAAAACTGGGGAAAAGGCGATTGGGAGGTGTTTTGTGGGGTTTTTTTTGGGCCCCTTTGTTCAAGCTTGGGTTTTTTTCCCCTAGTTTTTTCCCTTTTAAATGGAGAAAAAAATTAAGTCTGTTTTCTGTCCCAGTAGGTGAGAGTGGGGGGTTTATCTGTTTTTATTTTTGGGGTGTTATTTTCATATCTTTTATTTCCTGGGGAAATTTCAGATGGGGTTTTCCCGGTTTTTTTATATAAAACCTTTTTGGGTTTTGGGGGGTCTTTTTTCTAATACAATTTTTTGATTTTTTTATCAGGCCCCCAAAATTTAGAGTAGCGTTTGGATTGTTCTCGGGTTAAAAGGGTTTTTTTCCCCCGTATATTTTTTTATTTTGGAGCGTTTTTTTTAAATTTGGTTTAAGGATGCGGGGGGGTTAGGGGGGATTGTTAAGTCCTTAGCTGTGATATGTTTATTTTTTTTTGGGGTTTGTTATAGAGGGGGGGGTTTTTATGGAAATTCTTGAGGGGTTTTTATTAATATCTGAATATGTTTCTAACTCATTATGCCAGTCAATGTTAATCATCCCTTTTTAAAGTTATTTACAGCTGACCTTTTGTAGTCGGGGAAAGGAAACCCCCTTTTTTCGAAAAACGTCTTTTTTGAAGGGGGTATTTCTTTTTGAAAAAGTCGTTTAGATAATTTTGTGTTAAATAATTAACAGAACTTAGGGGAAAAAAAAAGGGGGTTTCGTTTCCTGGGAGCCCCTAAAAAGAAAACAATTTTTTTAGACCAACAGATCTTACAAAATAAAAGTGAATATTTTAATTGTAGTTCATTATCGGATGTATTATGTTTTTTTTGCTGCTTAAGACTACAAAAACTAAATAATAGAAACCCAAAAATTGTGGGTGCTGGTGTTTGTGGATGATTGTGAAGAGAGTGGAGAGTTATGCTGGGCCCTACGGGGGGTGGGGGTGGATGGAAGGGGTTTCCCGGGGACTGAAGTCGATTTGTACGGGGGTGTCTAACTTTAACCCCTTCAGTAAGTCAGCGTCTTTTTAGTCAGTCAATTTTCCCCGTAAGTCATTCATTCAGTGTTGTCATTCAGAAAAGTCAAGTCATTCAGAAGTCATTCAGTCAGTAAGGGGTCAAGCTTCAGTCAGTAAGTCAGTCAGCTTCAGTCAGTCGGGTTTTAGTCAGTAAGTCTGTCAAGTTTTTTCCCGTTTTTTAAATCTGTCGTCATTCCAGTAGAAAATAAACCCAAAAACGAAGCCCCCCGTAACCCCGCCGTCATTCAGCCGTAAAATTCCCCCGTCATTCAGTCAGTCAAGTCATTCAGTCAGTAAGTCTGTCCGTTCCCCCGTCAGTAAGTCTGTAAAATCTTTTTACCCCGTAAGTCCGCCCGGGGGCCCCCCCCGTGTCTGCCTTTTCCCCGTCAGAAATCCCGAAAACCCGTAAGTCAGTCAGTAAGCACCCCAAACCCTTCAGCCGTAAGCCGGGGGGTTTCAGTCAGTAAGCGAGGCGAAGTCAGGCCGCCGGCCCCCCCCCCAAAGGGGGGAGTCAGCCGTCACCCGGGGGGCCCCGTAAGTCACCCGGGCCCCCCTTTAAAACCCGTAAGTCAGGTCACCCCCCTCAGAAAGGGCCCCCTTCAAGTTTCCAAAACATCAGTGGGGCAGAAAACCCGTCGGGGATTGCACCCAAAATTTCGGGCAAAATCACCCAAAATCGGGGCAGTCAGCAAGTCAGTAAGGGGGGAAATTGGGCCCCGTAAGCTGGGGGGTTGTGCAGCCAGCTGGCCCCCCGTGTCAGTCAAGTCCCCTTGGGCCCCCGTAAACCGTCAAGTCTTTCCCCGTCCCAAAACCGTTGGTTTCCCGTCAGTAACCCCGTAAGCCGGGGGGCTTCCCCCCCCGTGTCAGCCGTCATTCACCCGGGGGAAGCCCCGTCAAGCCCCCCTTTGGGGAAATCACCCCTCAGTCAGTCAGAAAAACAGTCCGGGGTCAGTAAGTCAGCAAGCAAAAACCCGTCCCCCTTTTAGCGTGTTACCCCAAACCCTTCAGGGGGGAAGTCATTCCCGGGCGAAGTCAGAAACCCGGGGGAGTAAGCCGCCGAAGTCAGCCGGGGGGGGGGGGGGTGACCGTCAAGCTTCACCCCGTAAGTCACCCCAAACCCGTCAGTCAGCAAGTAAAAACCCGTCAGTCAACCCCGTAAGTCAGCCCCCCGTAAGTCAGTCAAGCTTTCAGCCGTAAGTCACCCGGGGGACCCCGTGAGTAAGTTAGCCAAACCCCCCCGTAAAACCCCCCCGCCGCAAGTCAGTAAGTCAGTCGTTTTTCCCGTCAGCCGTCCCCGTCGCTTCCCCGCCGAAGTCAGCTTTTGGGGGAGCCAACCCCGTAAGTCAGCGTTGGCCGAACCCCGTCAGAAACCCGTCATGTCAGCAGGGGCCGTCACCCCGGTCACAGTTCCGCCGTCGTAAAACCGTCCAAAATCAGTCAAGTTTGGCCCCCCCTTTGGCCCAGCCCCCCAAACTTCAGTCAGTAAGTCAGCGTCATTCAGCTTGGGCAGTCAACCCCTTCAGTCAGTAAGTCACCCCAAACCCCCGTCAGGTCAGTCAAGTTTAGTCAGTAAATGGGAAATCAGTCAAGTCATTCAGCAAAAACCCGCGTTTATCAAAATCAGTAAGTCCTTGGTCCAGTAAAACCTTCCCCGTCAGTGAGCGCTTTTGGGCCCCCAAAATCCGCCGGGGGGCAAGTCAGTGTAAAATCAAGTCAGGGCGTCATTCAGTGGTGTTAGTTCCCAAAACCCTTGCCCCCAAACAGAAGCCGCAAGTCAGTCCCGTAAAGGAAGTCAGTGGGGGGGCCCCTTCCCCGGGGGGAGTGTAAAACCGGGGGGTTTTTACCCGGGCACCCCGTAAGCCGGCCGCGTCCGTCAGCAAGTAAATAAAACGTCAGAGCAAGTCAGTCAACCCCGTCAGTAAAAGGGGGCCGTCAGTCAGCCAAGGGGGGCAGCACAAACTTATGTTTACCTCTCTTTTATGTGTACAAAGTAACACTTCATTACTCCGCGGGTTATGTTTTGGGGCTAATTTTAAACCCTTTTTTATTAATTCTAAGACTTAAATGCTTATACTTTTTTTCCACTTTTTTCAACACTGTGACGCGTATAAAAAATTAAAGGGGAAAAATGGGATGGTGGGTCCTGGGTTTTGGTTTTGGGGGGGTTTTTCCCGTGGGGGCCCCCCCCGAAAAAAAAGGGTGCTTGTGGAAATGGTTTTTGTTTTTTTCCTTCCCCCCAAAACCCCCAAGTAAGTTTATTCAGGTATACACAAAAGAAATTTTTAAAATTATCATACATAGCAGCATATGTGAAAAAAACCTAGGATAACCCAAAAAAATCAGAGTGAATATTTCCATTGACTGAATTTGGGGGTTTTCCCCCCGGGTTTTCTAACACATATGCTGCTATTTTGATAATGTATGTAACTATACCACCTAATTGAGGTTGCAGGGGTTGAGACTCAGCTCCTGGCCCTGTGTATCTGAATAAACTTACAGTTTTCAGGAAGGAAAAAAAAAATTTCCCCTTTTTTTAAAAAAAGAGGATTCCCAGGCAGTAAAAACCACGCCAAAATTTTTTCCCCCCTGAACCTTGTAATTCATCTTTACGCCGGAAAGGATGATAATGTGCCCCAAAAACTTAAATTTTGCAATACCGAACGCGACATAACTTCAAAACCAAAGTTTTTTGTATCTTGGGGGGGGGTTTTCAACCCCAAACAAACGTCTAGCCCCAAAAGGGAAAAAAATTGGTTTTTGAAAGGAACCTTATGGAACAACACAAAACCCGGGGGTGTCTAGTAGTAAAGGGGGGGGAAAAAGGGCCCGAAAGGAACCTTTTGGGGAAAAAACCCCCAAAAAAGTATTTCGACACTTTAATTGTCACCACAAAAAATTACCAATTATCACAATTACCATCACTTCAATTAAAACAATTACCATCACTGTAATTATACCACTACAAACACTTTCATATCAAACTAGTAGCACTTCAGTTATCATCATTACCATTTTAATTATCAAAACTACGGAGCATTTCAATTATCACGACTTCACACACATTTATCTTCACTACCAGCACATCATTTATCACCCTACCAGCACATCATTTATCCCCCCCTACCAGCCATCTTTTTATCACTCCCCCCAAAATCATTTATCACCACAATCAAAGCCCTCATTTATCACCATACCAGCACAACATTTATCACTACTAAAAACAGATCATTTATCATCACTACCAGTATTTAGTTTTTTCCCCCTTTTTGTATGTAATCAGTATTGAAATGCCCTTTTTCCCAAAACCCCAAAGGTGGGCATCCCCAAAGGGGGGTTTTTTTTTAAATTTCCCCCCCTAGTCCACCTTTTCAGCTGATGCTCCTTTTAACAATTTGATTTGAAAAGGGGTCTTAGTTTTCCTCGTTTAATTGGCCCCTTTTTCCCCCCCCCGAAAAATTTGCGCCCCTTTTTAAATTTTTTAACTTGGAATTTCCCCCCCCTTTTTTTTTTTTTAGGCCCCCCTTTTTCCCCCTTGGGGTTTGGGGGGCAGTCCACACAAAATTCCCAAAAAGGGGGGTGGATCAAAAATTTTTTTCCATCCCTTTTTCCTCTTTTTTCTTTTCCCCGGGCCCGGGGCCCAGCCTTTTGGGGGGTTTGGGTGCGAAAAACCCAAACCCCCGCCACCATCAGGGGGTTTTAAAAACCCCCAGAATCTTCTGCACGTGTTTTTCTTTAGACTTAATTTCCAAAATTTGTAAAAGGAGAGAATTTTTCTGGGGGAATAGGGGGTTTTCCAAAAAAAGGATACATTTTTTTTTAAAATTTAGTTAAATTTTAAAAAATTTGGTTTTACTTCTATAACCTAATATATTTAATTTCTTAACTAAATCTGTAAAACCCTTTTTTGGAAAACCTCAGTGATCCAAAAAATTTTCTTACCAAACAAAAAATTGTAAATTTAAAAACAAAAAAACCCCCAGTGTTTTTTGGCCCGCCCTGATTTGGGTGAGGGGCCCCCAAATTAAACCCCTTTCCCCCCGGGGCCCCGGGGGGCCCCGTAAAGCTGAATGGGGGAAACGGGGAAAAAAAAAAATCAGTTGGGTTTTTGGTTGAGCCCCATTTTTTTAAATTAACCCCCCCGAAAAATCAGCGGGGGGAAAAACGGGGATAAAGAAGAATAAAAAAACAGAAGTTTAAAAAACCTAAAAAAAAAAAAAAATTTAAGAGCGCGAAAAAACAAAAAAGAAAAATTTTTTAAAAGGGCCGGTTTAACTTGAAGAAAAAACTAAGCCCCCTTCAATTAAATTTTTTGGGAAATTTTGGCCCCCCCCTGAAGAAAAGGGTAAACAATTAAAAAAAGCCTTGATGCCCCCCAGGGTGGCCCTTTTTAAAAAATATCAATCTGATTAAAACAAGAAGGAAAAGGGTAAGAAGTACTTTGTGATAAATAATTTTTCCAATAGTGATAAAAAAGGGTGGCAGTTAAAAAATTCTGTACTGGATGTTGATAAAAGATTGGGGAAAAAAAAAATGATTTGCAAAGTAGTGGGGGGAAAAAAAAAAAGGGAAAAAAATTTTTTTTTATGATGTGCCGGGAATGTTTTTTTAAAAAAAATTTTGGTAATTTGGGGGTAAATATTATTTTTGGGGGGGATAAATGATTTGTTTAGTGGGAAAAAAAGTGCTGGTAGGTTTTTTTAAAAAAATTTTTAAAAATGACAAATAGCTAGTAGTGATGATAAAAAAAAAGTACCAGTAGTGGGTTTTTTTTTGGTAGTGATGGTAAAAAAAAGTGCTGGTAGTGGTGATAAAAAATTTTTTTTTAAAATTTTTTTTCAAAATCTGCAAAAGGCGCCTCAAATGATTGTTCCCGACACATTATCACCTGCTAACATTTTATCCTTTTTTTCCCTTTCCAGAAAAACCTTTTTCCCCCCTTGGGGGATTTTTTGGTCCATTTTTGGTTTTTATATCAACAAACCTTTTTTAACACGGGCCCCTTTGGTTTTTTTTTTTCTTTTGGATAGAAAAATAGTTGATTTTTTTATATCCTGGAAAAACCCGATCCCCAAACCCCCCGTATTTTTTTTCTATTCTTCACGTCCATGGTGTTTCTCCAAACCTTTTTCCCCCGGGGACCACTTTTGGGGGAAATTTTTTTTGGGGGGTGGGTTATTTTTCCCCCCTTTTTACTTTTAACCCCAAAAACCAAACAATTTTAAGGGGAAAATTTGGGGGGGAAAGGGCAGGGGGGCACCCCCGGATAAACAAAAAAGACTGGCCACGATGCCCCGCGGGAGGGGGGGGGGGAATTTAAAAAGGTTTTAAAACCCCCCGGGGGAAAAATTTGATACTCAGGGGAAAAAAATTTTTTTGTTTGAAACTCAAAAATTTTTTAATTTTTTAAACTGGGGGTTTCCCCCGTAAAAATACAGTGGTCCCCCAAAAAAAAACCCCCCAAAACGCAAATGAAGAAAAGGGGGCTTTGGAAGTGATTTTTAAGGGGGGGAAAAAAAATTTCCCGCGGGAATTATTTCATGGGGGTAAAAATTTTTTGGAATGGATTTTGGGGGCTTTGGGGAAAAAATTTTTTCGTTATCGGGGGATTTTAAGATAACCCTTAAACTGGGGAAATTTTTTTGAGAAAGGGGGTTTTGAAATTTTGGGGTTTTTCAGGGGGGGCTAATTTTAATTTTTAAAAAGGGGGCCCCCCTTTTTGTTTTTTTTTGCGGGGGGTTTTTACTTTCCCGAATTTCCGGCCTTAAAACCCCCCCCCCTTTCCCCCCCCCAAATCATTTTGTTTCCCCCCCCTGGGGCCCCTCCCCCTTCCCCCCCCCAACAAACCCCCCTTTTTACTCACCAGGCTTTTTTAATTTTTTATTAAACTTAAAAAAAACATGCGTTTCATGTTATACGGGGGGGTTTTAAAACAAATAATGAACAAAAACCTCCGGGTGGGGTTTTGGGGGGGGAGGGGGGTAGGCGAGGGGGAAAAAATTTTATGATTTGTGGGGGGGGAAATTTGGGGGGGGAAAATTTTCGGCCGGAAAAAATGTGTGAAGCCCGCGTAAAAAAAGGAAATTTGGGGGTTTTCCGAATGAAAAAATTAAATTGTCCTTTTAACCCCAAAAAACACTTACAAAAATTTAAAAAAAAAAACCACAAAAATTAGTTTTTGGGGGAATTTAAAAAGGGCCCCCAAACAAAAAAAATTCATTCCAGAAGCCTGCTCAAGGCCTTTCTAAAAAAAATTTTTCCCCCTTTAAAGGGGAAAATGTGTGGGTTTAAATCCTATTTCAGACCCCCTTAAAAATTTCCCCAAAAACATTTTAAAAATTTTTATACCTTTAAACCCCAAATTTGAATTTTGTTACGGGGGGCCCTTTTTATTAAAATTTTCAGGTTGGGGGTGTTTAAACCCCAAAAAATTTGAGCCACCAAAACCAAAATTTTTTCGAGTATCGAACTTTCCCCGGGTTTCAACCGCGGGGCGAATCCCCCCGCCCTGCCCTGCGCAAAAAAATTGGGGGGCCCAAAATCTGGCCTTTTTTTTCCCCTGGTGAACATTACCCCGGGGCCCCCCCCCCAAACTTTTCCCTTTAAATTTTAAATTGTTTGGGTTTTTTTTTGGCTTTTCCTTTAAGCTAAAAAACCCAAAGAAAACCTAGGGGCCCCAGGGAAAGAAAGGGGCACCATAAAAACGTGAAAAAGGAAATAGAAAAAATAGGAATTTTGGCAAACCAAATTTGGGGGGGATTAGGCAAAAAAAACAATTGTTTCTTCCTGGAAAAGAAAAAAAAACCCCAAAGGGGCGGGGGGGTTTAAAAAAATGTTGAGGGGGTTTAAAAAAATAGCCCGGGGGAGAAGTTGTTGCTGGTGGGGAAAAAGGGGGAAAAAAAGGTGTTGGGTTTGAAACAATCTTTTGTGAAAAAAAAGGCGGTTCCTGCAGATTTTTAAAAAATTGGTACTCCCGCCTTAATCACCATACCAACATCATTTTACCATCCCCAAAAAATTTTTATCACCACTACAAATACATCATTTATCACCTCTAGAAATCATTTATCACCATTACAAGCACATTATTTATAAATACTAAAGCACATTATTTATCACCACTACCGGAAATCATTTATCTTCCTCCCAACACGTTTTAAACCCCCCCCCCAAAAACACATCATTTATCACCCCCCCCCAAAACACATCTTTTCCCACCACTCCCAGCATGGTATTTATTTTTTTACCCCCAACACATCATTTATCCCCGCTACCAATACATCATTTATCATCACTACCCCACATCATTTATCAACATTTCCAGCAGGGTTTTAAAATCCCCCCCCAAACCGCACATAATTTATCACCACTACCAAAACATCATTTATACCCCAAACCCAAAATCTTTTTCAACTACCAGAAATCTTTCCCAACACTACCAGCACATCATTTTCACCACCCCCCAGCACATCATTTATCCCCCTACCAGCACATCATTTATCACCTACCAGCACATCATTTATCCCCCTACCAGAAATCATTTATAAAAAACTACCAGTACAGCATTTATCACCACTACCAGCAAAATCATTTATCACTACTACAAGCAGATCATTTATCATCACTACCAGTACTTCATTTATCTCCTTTTTTTGTATGTAATCAGTATTGATAATGTTTTTTCCAAGCCACCCT
>WNWK01047187.1:0-14026 GCA_009830355.1 Cherax destructor | reverse complement strand
AAAAGGGGGAAATGCCCCAAGTTGATTCCATGTATCAAAAATTTTTCCCCCTATGAGGATAGACTGGGGGCCCTGAATCTGCCTTTAAAAAGGCGTAGAATTAGGGGGATATATTGAGGTTTAAAGGGAAAAACAGGAATAAAAAAAGGTGATGTAAATAGCGTAAAAAAATATCTATATTGACAGGACCCCAGCAATGGCTTTAAGTTGGATAAATTCAGATTCAGGAAGGATATAGGAAAGCTTTGGGTTTTTGGTAATAGAGTTGTCGATGAGTGGAACAAACCCCAGTACAGTTATAGAGGCTAAAACGTTGGTGGGTTTTAAAAATAGGCTGGAAAAATTTGAGTGGGTGGGGGTGGGTGTGAGTTGGACCTGACTAGTTTGTGCACGGTAAAGTTTGGTGCCCCCTTCCTTAAGTGAATGTAACCTGACCTGGATGGGTCGGGGCATTGGCTTAAGTGGGGGGGAAAATTTTTGGCCCTGCCCCCAGGGGCCCCAGTAGGCCCTTCAGTGTTCCTTCTTTCTTATGTTCTTATTTTTTTAAAAAATGCAGAAACTTTTTTTTTTTCCCCATCGGAAGGCCGCGCCCCCCAAACCAACGACGTTAGTACTAATCCCATAAATTCAAAAAATAAACTGAAAACATGCCCGCTCAGTCAGCACTTGGACCAGATTTGGGGGAATTCCTTATTTAAAAAAAAAAAAAAGTGCAAAGCACCACTGCACAAGCCCTCATAGCTTCTTTGAAAAAAAAAGGTAGTAGGGCACTAGAAAAATTAGACCCGCCCCCCCAAATCCCACTTAAAAACTTCAGTGATAAAATGTAAAGTTACAAACCTGAAACTTCATGGAACAGCAAAATCTCTTAACTAAAACCAAAGGGGTTTTTTAGAACTGGAAGCTCGGGCCTGTCACAACAAAAAACCACTATGGCACAATTACGGGGGTTTTTGGGAAAAAAAAAATAAAAACCCCAGATGTTATATACACAAAAAGGCATTTGACAATTGGGATAATAGGGTGACCCACAAAAAAGGGGGGGCCATAGGCATAACAGGAAGGTGGGCAAAAGAGTTTTTTCAGGTTTCAACACATAGAAAAAAGAGAACAGTAAAAAAAAAAATCTGCATCGGTGGAAAAAAGCCATTCCCAAGCTACTGCCCTGGCACCTCTGCTGTTTCTAATCCTCATTGCAGACGGGAATAAAAACACCCATCACAGTTTTGTATCATCTTTGCAGATGACACTAAAGTAACATGATAGTCCCCTTTGGGAAAAAAACCTGACAAACTGCATTAAGATAAAGCAGGGTTTTCCAGTGGGCAGTGGAGAACAAATGATATGATGTTCAATGGTGAAAAGTTCCAGTTTTAAGAATAATCAATTAGAAAAAAAACCTGGGAGAAATTTAAAAAAAAATAAAAAGATAAGAAAAACACTTCTGCAAGCCTACTGGCCCATGCTAAGCAGGTCCACCCACCCCACCCCCCCCCCACCCCACACCCACACCCACACAAGGTTTCAGATACCAGGATTTACCTTAAAGGGGCCATGGCCTGTAACAATCGCATCTGCCAGAAAAAAAAAAAGGATGGATAATGAGAACCTTCCCAAAAACCGGGGGTCCCCAAACTCATGTTGACATTTTTTAGGTCGCTTGTTCTATCTAGGCGGGGAAAATTGCTGCACACTAACTGGGACCTTTCAAGGCGGTAAAAAAGCTGACCTAGTGCTGTGAAGGCATGGTCAGGTGAAATAATTGACCTCGTCCCTTTTCCCCACCCTAACTTTAAAAAACCTCAATTTGGGGGAAAACTTAAATTTCCCCCAAAAACCTTACTCCCCCAAAAACGGGGGGGAAAATTTCATTAATAACACTTGGAAAATTCTAGGGGATTAGTACCAAACTTGCACACAAGTCACTTCCACGAAAGCAAAAGACTCGGCAGACGTGTAACACCCCCCCAAAAAAAAGCGGGGGGGCCACTAACACGTTGAGAGACAACACAAAAAGTGTCGGGGGGCCCCAAAACTTTAACTGCCTCCCCGCATATATAAGGGGGGTTCCAAAAACCCTGGCTGTCTTCAAGCGGGGGACTGGACAGGCACCTAAAGTCGGTACCTGACAACCCCGGCTGAATAAACCCCCGGTTTTCGATGAGACAGACTAAAAAAAAAGGGAAGGGGGGGTTGGCTTGTATGTCCGAGTGCTCATTTGCTCAGAACTACAAAAAAAACCCCAAATTATGTAGTTGAAGTTTTGGCAGTAAGATAAAACACCAAAAACCTGGCCCGATCGCTAAAACCCCGCTTCCCCCGGGGAGGGTCTGCGTTCGATTCCCAGCGCGGGTAGAAACATTGGCGTGTTTCTTTACCCGGGTTTTTATGTTCACCCATCAGTAAAAAGGGTACCCGGGAGTTATCGACTGGTGTGGGTCGCATCCGGGGCAAGGGCCTAATTTTCCCCAAATCTCTGCATAACAAGGGGCTTTTTATAGTAGTATGTCATTGAATGTCAGCTAGGCCTGTATACCTTGTACATCACTTGTAGTAAATAAAGATATTTTTATTGTCATTGTGGTTGTATACAAGCCTCCGGATGCAGCATGAACCTATTTCTTTAGGCCTAACACTTCAGCCTTAATTTTCACCTAAGCATTTATTATGGCATCTTATCTATATACTAGGGTACCACTGTGATATACACTATAACACTATGTATGAGACACTATTATCAGGAGACTTTCTTTCCTCTGACAAAATTGTTCAAATTTTTTTGTTATCTGCAGACGGCACGCTAAGCCTATAGTTCCCCTCTGGGAGTCTGGCTCTGCCAGTAATTGCACACTGATTATCCTTTTTTGACTCAGATTATACTATTTTCTGCTCGATTAGTTCCAAGCGCTGGAGGGATGTACCTTATAAGTTCACTGGCACAGTTTAATTCTAGCACGCAAGAGAGTTAGTTTAATATCTTTATTATGCACCCCATACCCATCCTGTGGGCGGTAGTCAAAAGATTACAGAGGTACATAATGGGTCCAGGGACTGGACCCCAAAGTTTGATAGCTGAGCAAGTTACAAAGGTAATGAACTCAGGTAGATCTGGTCACAACATGACAAGTTACAAAGGTATTTACAGATTACAGAGGTATATAAGGGGTCCAGAGACTGGGCCCCAAAGTTTTGATAGCTGAACAAGGTACAAAGGTAATGAATTCACAAGTTACAAGGTAATGAATCATGTAAGTAAGTAAATTTACTTACGTTTATACATGGCTGCAATCATGAACAAATTTTAAAGTAATGAGCAATCACTCAAGAGAGACTGTGATAATCACGAAAAACACGGAGCACGGCGGAGCACGGAGCACGGAGCACGGCGGAGCACGGAGCACGGAGGACGTGTATAAAAATATTAGCGTAGTTTATAAATGGTTTTGAATTATTTGCATTACCTTATATTTTTACAAGATATGGTTGAATTTAAACAAGTTTATGGGTTATGAGTTGTTTACAGTGGGTAAAGTCTTGGTATATTTCAGAATGGTTGGTAATATGTCACTGTGGGTAAAATACTTTGACATTTTTGAACATCTGTGAGTGAGTTGTTTCTGAATTCATTAATTTTATCGCATTTCAACACATAATGACGCAAGGTGTGACAGTGGACCATCTGACAGTGTTCATTTAGTTATATATACATCAGCTGGTGATGCAACCTGCCAGAGATAATGGTAACCCAGCCAGAGCCTGGCAGTAGTGACATCCAAGTCTTGCTTATTTTGTTGGATGCACTATAGACATGTAGCTCCTGTATGATAGAATGATGATAGGTGGACTGGCTGGTGTTAATCTCCCGCAGTCTCAAGTCAATGAAGTTTACCTGAAGTTCTTTTCGTATGACTGTCCTGAAACTACTAGTAACTAGTTCATAACCCAAGATTGTTCTGTAATCTACTCCTCCCTTGAATGTATGTGCCTATACCAATTCATCATTTCTATCATGCATCTGAAGACCAATGAAAGATGATATCCACGGGTACTCCACTGTCCACAATCCTACCATACTTGTGTCTGGTTTCTGACACAAGTTAAGTTTAACATCTTTATTATGCACCCCATACCCATCCTGTGGGCGGTAGTTAAAGGATTACAGAGGTACATAATGGGTCCAGGGACTGGACCCCAAAGTTTTGATAGTTACACAAGTTACACTGGTAATGAACTATTTAAATGTTTACATCCGGTCACAATCGTAATGAGTTATTTATGCAGACATTATTGGTAATGCTTTATTTACAGTGAGTAAAGTCAGGGAACTTTTCAAAATGGTTTGTAAAATACCACTGTGGATAAAATATTTTAATATATCTTGAACACTTCTGAGTGAGTTGTCTCTGAATTCATTAATTTTATCGCATTTCCGTACATAATGACGCAAGGTGTGACAATTGTCCATCTGGCAAAGTTTACATTTCGTTGCATGCCACAACTGACACTCATGGAGTTAAGATCATTTATGGATGATAGAGAATAAGTTACAATTAAGATGTCAATCTTAGATACATGGACGCATTCGAGAGCAAGGAATATAGCAAATAGTTCAGTTTGAAGGGAGAAGCTCTAAATTCTATATGTGAGCCGCCATCACTGGCACTATCAGATATACCAGTGGTTTGATTTTGTGTTTTTAACAAAGTTAGGTATATAATTTTTTATCCAAACTTGGCGAATTGGTCTTTACAAAGCCCAAATTCAATACAAAAATACTCCCAATTAAGAAGAGGCATTCTTTAGTTATTACGTGGAAACCTACTTATTTAATAAAATTAGTAATTTGAAATTTACATAACTCGTAATGAAAGCCAAGCCAAACCCACCAACATAGAAAGTGCTGCGCATGTATTTAATTCATCAAATTGTATTGTATACTAATAATATCACAGAGGTATCATATAGAACACAGTAGCAGCACACTGCTGATGTGTTTAATTTTGCAAATTTTAAAAAATAAAATATATATTTTGCGTACATTAACTGAGCAGGCAGGGCTTACTGGGGTTAACAGCATTTCACACTACACCATCTTAAATTCTTAACAGGGGTGGAGCAGCGTGGTGCCAGCTGAAGCCTCACTTATATCACCAAAGAGTTCCAGTTAGCCGGTTGCTATATGACTAAGACCCCGTGTCAGGAAACTCGAGTGCTTTTTCCCTAATGAATGATCCACCACCAGCAGGACACCACCACCAGCAGCGACACCACCACCAGCAGCGACACCACCACCAGCAGCGACACCACCACCAGCAGCGACACCACCACCAGCAGCGACACCACAACCAGCGAGGGGGAATCAAACAAAGAAACTTAAAAAACATTACCAGAACCAGACGTCCGAGTTAAGTTTAACATCTTCAATATGCACCCCATACCCATCCTATGGAGGGTAGTCAAAAAATTACAGAGGTACATAAAGGGTCCAGGGACTGGGCCCCAAAGTTTTGATAGCTGAACAAGTTACAAGGGTAATGAACTATTTGCATGTTATATCTGGTCACAGTTGTAATGAGTTATTTATGCAGACATTAATTAGGTCACACACACACACACACACAGTCCTAGGACCGGTGCTATTTCTAGTACATATGTGAATGACATGACTGAAGGAATGGACTCAGAAGTGTCCCTGTTTGCAGACGATGTGAAGTTAATGAGGAGAATTCAATCGGAGGAGGACTAGGCAGGACTACAAAGGGATCTGGACAGGCTTCAGGCCTGGTCCAGAAACTGGCTCCTGGAGTTCAACCCCACCAAATTCAAAGTCATGAAGATTGGGGAAGGACAAAGAAGACCGCAGACAGGGTACAGTCTAGGAGGCCAAAGACTACAAACCTCACTCAAGGAAAAGGATCTTTGGGTGAGTATAATACTGAGCACATCTGAGGCGCACATCAGCCAAATAACTGCTGCAGCATATGGGCGTCTAGCAAACCAAAGAATAGCATTCCGATATCTAAGTAAGGAATCGTTCAGAACTCTGTACACCGTGTGCGTCAGGCCCATATTAGAGTATGCAGCAAAATTTGGCACCCACACCTGGCCAAGCACGTCAGGAAATTAAAGAAAGTGCAAAGATTTGCAACGAGACTACTCCCAGAGCTAAGGGGCATGTCCTACGAGGAGAGGTTAAGGGAATTCGATCTGACGACACTGGAGGACAGGTGAGACAGGGAGGGGATATGATAACAACATATAAAATACTGAAAGGAATCGACAAGGTGGGCAGAAACAGGATATTCCAGAGATGGGACACAGCAACAAGGGATCACAATTGGAAGTTAAAGACTCAGATGAGTCACAGGGATGTTAGGAAGGTCTTCTTCAGTCACAGAGTTGTCAGGAAGTGGAATAGTCTGGGAAATGATGTAGTGGAGGCAGGATCCATACATAGCTTTAGAAAGAGGTATGATAAATCTCATGGAGCAGGGAGAGAATGGACCTAGTAGCGACCAGTGAAGAGACGGGGCCAGGAGCTGTGAATCGACCCCTGCAACCACAATTAGGTGAGTACATACACACACACACACTAGAAAATGGAAGAAGTATAGAAGGCAAAGCACCTGAAATATAAGGAGATTAGTCGAAGAGCCAGAAATAAATGTGCACATGTATGGAGGGAGGCCCAGCGACAAAACGAAAATGACATAGCAGCAAAAGTCAAGTCTGATCCCGAAGATATTGTACAGTCACATCAGGAGGAAAACAACAGTCAAAGACCAGGTAATCAGGCTGAAGAAGGAAGGAGGGGAGATTACAAAAACTACCAGGAAGTATGTGAAGACGAACAAGAGATTTAAAGAAGTATTTACAATGGAGACAAAAGGGACTCCAGAGAGTCGGAGTGGTGGGGTACACCATCAAGTGTTGGACACAGTACATACAACCGAGGAGGTGGTGAAGAGGCTACTAAGTGAATTAGATATCTCAAAGGTGATGGGGCCGGACAACATCTCTCCGTGAGTCCTGAGAGAGGGGCAGAGGTGCTGTGTGTACCACTAACAACAATCTTCAATAAGTCTATCGAAACAGGGCGACTATCTGAGGTGTGGAAGACAGCAAATGTAGCACAAATTTTTAAGAAAGGAGACAGACATGCAGCACTAAACTACAGACCAGTGTCACTGACATGTATATTTTGTAAAGTTATGGAGAAGATTATCAAGAGAAGAGTGCTGGAGCACCGGTCCTAGGACCGATGCTGTTTCTGTTATATGTGAATGACATGACGGAAGGGTTAGATTCAGAAGGGTCCCTGTTTGCAGATGATGTGAGGCTAATGATTAGAATTAATTCGGATGAGTATCAGACAGGACTACAAAGAGACTTAGACAGGCTGCAAGCCTGGTCCAGCAACTGGCTCCTGAAATTTAACCCCATCAAATGCAAAGTTATGAAAATCGGGGAAGTGCAAAGAAGACCGGAGAAGGAGTACGGGCTAAGGGGGGAGAAGAGTGCAAACCTCACCCAAGGAAAAGGATCTTGGGGTGAGCATAATACCGAGCACATCTCCTGAGGCGTACATCAGCCAGATAACTGCTGCAGCATATGGGCGCCTGGCAAACCTAAGAATAGCGTTCCGACACCTCAGTAAGGAATCGTTCAAGACTTTGTACACCGTGTACATCAGGCCCATATTAGAGTATGCAGCACCAGTGTTGCGTGGGTGTTCTGGAGATATGGTCGGTCGTAGTGAAACACACAAGTGGTTAGTAACTGTATATTGACAGAGTCTGCGAGGAAAACTGTGCCCAGCCTAACCTGTCAGTACTATGCCGGTCCAAGGAATGAGAGAGATGCCTGGAGGCGAGCGCGGGTCTCTGACGTCATAAGTAGCTAAAGATCCTAAGTTGCGAAGGGATCATAATTATAACATAGCTGGTACTACATACATATACTACACAAGTATATTACATAGGGGTTCAGTACATACTGACACCAGTTTGGAACCCACACCTGGTCAAGGACGTCAAGAAATTAGAGAAAGTGCAAAGGTTTGCAACAAGACTAGTCTCGGAGCCAAGGGCATTGTCCTACGAAGAAAGTTTAAGGGAAATCGACCTGACGACACTAGAGGACAGGAGAGATAGGAGGGACATAATAACAATATAAAAAATACTGCGAGGAATCGACAGGGTGGACAAAGACAGGATGCTCCAGAGTTAGGACACAACAACAAGGGGTCACTATTGGAAGTTGAAGACTCAGGTGAGTCAAAGGGATGTTAGGAAGTATTTTTTCAGTCATAGAGTTGTCAGGAATTGGAATAGTTTGGCGAGTGACGTAGTGGAGGCAGGATCCATACATAGTTTTAAGACGAGGTATGATAACGCTCATGGAGCAGAAATAGTGACCTAGTAGCGACCAGTGAAGAGGTGGGGCCAGGAGCTGTGAATCGACCCCTGCAACCACAACTAGGTGAGTACACACACTCACACAAGTGGTAATGCTTTATTTACAGTGAACAAAGTCAGGTATTTTTACAGAATGATTTCTAATATACCACTGTGGATAAAATACTTTGATATGAATGACATGAATTAGGTCACACACACACACACACACACACACACACACACACACACACACACACACACACACACACACACACACACACACACACACACACACACACACACACACACCACATACAGCCCGGTGCCTGGTGGCTAAAGCTCTCGCTTCACGCACGGAGGGCCCGGGTTCAATTCCCGGCGGGGCGGAAACATTTCGAAGTGTTTCCTTACACACACATACACACACACACGTACATACAACAGGCCTAGTGTCTAATCGACATGTGCCTAGGACAAAATGGTAACTAACTAACTAACTAACACACACACACAACACACACACACACACACACACACAGCACAAATGTATGCTTTCAGATGAATCACAGGGATGTTAGGAAGTATTTCTTCAGTCACAGAGTGGTCGGGAAGTGGAATAGTTTAGAAGTGATGTAGTGGAGGCAGGCTCCATACATAGCTTTAAGAAGAGGTATGATAAAGCTCATGGCGCAGGAGAGTGACCCAGTAGCGGCCAGTGAAGATGCGGGGCCAGGAGCTGTGACTCGACCCCTGCAACCACAACTAGGTGAGTACAACTAGGTGAGTACACACACACACACACACACACGCACGCACACACACACACACGCACAGCCCTGTTATAGTCCATCACAGAGGATGGGTTTGCTCTGTTATAGTCCATCACGTAAGGAAACTAGAGAAAGTGCAAAGGTTTGCGACAAGGTTAGTTCCACAACTCAGGGGTCTGTCTTATGAAGAAAGGTTGAGGGAAATAGGACTAACAACACTGGAAGAAAGAAGGGTCAGAGGAGACATGATAACGACATACAAAATACCGCGGAGAATTGACAAGGTAGACAGTGACAGGATGTTCCAGAGAGGGAACACAGAAACAAGGGGACACAACTGGAAGCTGAAGACTCAGATGAGTCAAAGGGATGTTAGGAAGCATTTCTTCAGCCACATAGTCAGGAAGTGGAATAGTCTAGAGAAAGATATAGTGGAGGCAGGAACCATACATAGTTTTAAGACAAGGTATGATAAAGCTCATGGAGCAGGGAGAGCAGAGACCCAGTAGCAGACAGCGAAGAGGCGGGGCCAGGAGCTGAGTCTCGACCCCTGCAACCACAATTAGGTGAGTACAATTAGGTGAGTACAGAGGATGGGTTTGCTCTGTTATAGTCCATCACAGAGGATGGGTTTGCCCTGTTATAGTCCATCACACAGGATGGGTTTGCCCTGTTATAGTCAATCACACAGGATGGGTTTGCCCTGTTATAGTCCATCACACAGAATGGGTTTGCTCTGTTATAGTCCATCACAGAGGATGGATTTGCTCTGTTATAGTCCATCACACAGGATGGGTTTGCCCTGTTATAGTCCATCACAGAGGATGGGTTTGTTCTGTTATAGTCCATCACACAGGATGGGTTTGCTCTGTTATAGTCCATCACAGAGGATGGGTTTGCTCTGTTATAGTCCATCACACAGGATTTGTTTGCCCTGTTATAGTCCATCACAGAGGATGGGTTTGTTCTGTTATAGTCCATCACACAGGATGGGTTTGCCCTGTTATAGTCTATCACAGAGGATGGGTTTGCTCTGTTATAGTCCATCACACAGGATGGGTTTGCTCCTGTTATAGTCCATCACAGAGGATGGGTTTGCTCTGTTATAGTCCATCACACAGGATGGGTTTGCTCTGTTATGTTCCCTCACATAGGATGGGTTTCCCTTTATGTTTCATAAATGGATTCTCATGACAAATTCCATCACACAGGATGGGTTTGCCCTGTTATATTCCATCACAAGGTGGGTTCTGTCACATTCCATCACATTGGATGGGTTACATAGATATATTTCATTCTGGGTTCCTTCCAACGAGACTGGAGTTACTATTACGTAGGAATGATCTTCTTTTAAAAGGGCTTATCACGCAGGATGTTTGTTGAAATTATGCAAATATTGCAATTGCTTTCTACATGAGCATACCTATGTAATGTATGCTTTCTACATGAGCATACCTATGTAATGTATGCTTTCTACATGAGCATACCTATGTAATGTATGCTTTCTACATGAGCATACCTATGTAATGTATGCTTTCTACATGAGCATACCTATGTAATGTATGCTTTCTACATGAGCATACCTATGTAATGTATGCTTTCTACATGAGCATACCTATGTAATGTATGCTTTCTACATGAGCCTACCTATGTAATGTATGCTTTCTACATGAGCATACCTATGTAATGTATGCTTTCAGAAGGCAGTTGTCAACACTGGGGATAGGAACAGAGGGATTTAATATATATATATATATATATATATATATATATATATATATATATATATATATATATATATATATATATATATATATATGTTTGTGTGTGTGTGTACTCACCTAATTGTACTCACCTAATTGTGGTTTCAGGGGTCGAGACTCAGCTCCTGGCCCCGCCTCTGCACTGTCCGCTACTGGGTCTCTGCTCTCCCTGCTCCATGAGCTTTATCATACCTTGTCTTAAAACTATGTATGGTTCCCGCCTCCACTATATCGTTCGCTAAACTATTCCACTTCCTAACTACTCCATGGCTGAAGAATTGCTTCCTAACATCCCTGTGACTCATCTGAGTCTTCAGCTTCCAGTTGTGTCCCCTTGTTTCTGTGTTTCCTCTCTTGAACATCCTGTCACTATCTACCTTGTCGATTCACCGCAGTATTTTGTATGTCGTTATCATGTCTCCTCAACCCTTCTGTCCTCCAGTGTTGTTAGTCCTATTTTCCTCAACCTTTCTTCATAGGGCAGTCCCTGAGTTGTGGAACTAGCCTTGTCGCAAACCTTTGCACTTTCTCTAATTTCTTGACGTGCTTGACCAGGTGTGGTTTCCAGACTGGTGCTGCATACTGTAGTATTCGCCTGACGTACACGGTGTACAGTGTCTTGAACGATTCCTTGTTAAGGTAACGGAACACTAATCTTAGGTTTGCCAGTCGCCCATATGCTGCCGCGGTTATCTGGTTGATGTGTGTTTCCGGAGACGTGCTTGGTGTTATACTCACCCCAAGGTCTTTCTCCTTTGATGAGGTTTGTAGCCTTTGTCCACCTAGCCAGTACTCTGTCAGCGGTCTTCTTTGCCCTTCTCCGATCTTCATGACTTTGCATTTGGTGGGGTTAAATTCGAGAAGCCAGTTGCTAGACCAGATGTCAAGCTTGTCCAGGTCTCTTTGAAGTCCTGCTTGGTCTTCATCCGATGTGATTCTCCTCATTAATTTCACATCATCTGCGAAAAGAGACACTTCTGAGTCTATCCCGTCCGTCATGTCTTTCACATATAGCAAGAATAGCACTGGTCCTAGGACTGACCCCTGCGGTACACCGCTCGTCACAGGCGCCCACTGTGATACCTCATCACGCACCATGACCCGTTGTTGTCTCCTGTGAGGTATTCCCTGATCCATTCCAGTGCCCTTCCTGTTATACACGCTTGGTCTTCCATCTTCTTTACTAATCTCATGTGAGGAACTGTGTCAAAGGCCTTCCTGCAGTCCAAGAAAATGCAGTCAACCCACCCTTCTCTCTCTCTTGCCTTACCTCTGTTACTTTATCATAGAACTCCAGGAGGTTTGTTACACAGGATTTGCCTTCCCTGAATCCGTGCTGTCTGGCGTTGATTATCCTGTTCTGCTCCAGATGCTCCACCATCCTTTTCCTGATGATTTTCTCCAAGACTTTGCACACTATACATGTAAGTGACACCGGTCTGTAGTTTAGTGCCTCTTTTCTGTCTCCTTTTTTAAAGATGAGGACTACGTTGGCCTTTTTCCATATCTCAGGTAGCTGCCCAGTTTACCTGGAGTCTACCTGGAGAGAATTCCAGGGGTCAACGCCCCCGTGGCCCGGTCTGTGACCAGGCCTCCTGTTGGACCAGAGCCTGATCAACCAGGCTGTTACTGCTGGCCGCACGCAGTCCAACGTACGAACCACAGCCCGGCTGATCAGGTACCGACTTGAGGTGCCTGTCCAGTGCCTGCTTGAAGACAGCCAGGGGTTTGTTGGTAATCCCCCTGATGTATGCTGGGAGGCAGTTGAACAATCTTGGGCCCCTGACACTTATTGTGTTGTCCCTCAACGTGCTAGTGGCACCCCTGCTCTTCATTGGGGGGGTGTTACATCGCCTGCCGAGTCTTTTGCTTTCGTAGGGAGTGATTTTTGGTAAGTGGCACACTCAGAACCTCAGCTCCTTCCCGAAGGACCCATGGTGAGATATTGTCCGGACCCATCGCCTTTGAGGTATCAAGGTCACTGAGTAACTGCTTCACCTTCCCCTCAGATGTGTGTATGCCCTCCAGCACTCGATACATCCTTTGTTGGTAACGCACCCCATCCTGTCTACCCAACTGCCTTCCTTCCTCCACTGTGAATACTTCCCTAAACCTTGAGTTGAGCTCCTCACATACCTCTTGATCATTACTTGTGAGTTCCCCATCTTCCCTCCTCAGCCTTATCACCTGGTCCTTTACTGTTAACTTCCTTCTGATGTGACTGTGCATCAGTTTCGGGTCAGACTTGACTTTCGATGCTATGTCGTTTTTGTACTGTTTCTGGGCCTCCTCCGTACCTGTGCATACTCGTTTCTAGCTCTTCGACTAATCTCCTTGTTTTCTTGGGTTCTTTGCCTTCTGTACCTTTTCCATTCACTGGCACTCTGAGTCTTTGCCTCCCTGCATCTTTGGGTAAACCAGGGGCTCTTTCTTGTCTTCCCATTTATTCTTTTTTCGTTCATCTGCCTCCTTGCACTTTGTCGTTACGTATTCCATCATTTCATTTACTGACTGTCCTTCCAGTAACTTAAAGACTATGTACTTAATATTAGAGAAATTTATTGAGTTTATTCTAGTTAAATAATTTTAATGTTCGGTGTAATTGGGAACTCATCACCTCAGTTTCCTCAGTAAAATATCTGGGAATCCCTTGACCCATGCATGTCAGAGAATTGATAGGGAACAGTGTAGTAAAGAAAGCGAATGCCAGACTGAAGTTCCTCTACAGACAAGCACAGTGTCTACCTACTGAGGCTCGCAGGACCCTATGTCTAGCCCTTATACAATGTCATATTGACTACGCTTGCTCTTCATGGTACTCTGCCTTGACAAAAACTGAAAGATAAACTGCAAATCACCCAGAACAAAATGGTAAGAGTCATCATGGACCTGGGCCCAAGAGAGCATGTAGGCCAGGATGAATTACAACAATTGGATATGCTGAATATTGAAGACAGAGTAAAACAACTTAAGTTAAATCAAGTTTATAAAATTGCTCACAAACAGTGTCCAGAATATCTTGCTGCCAATTTTGTCAAGGCTGGGAACCAAAGCAGACATAGTACTAGGGGAGAGAGCACAACTTTGTAGTTCC
>WNWK01047186.1:0-14026 GCA_009830355.1 Cherax destructor | reverse complement strand
TATTGGTTTCTTTTTTGAAAAGGTATGAATTTAGGTATTTGGGGGGGAGTGCCCTCTTGTCCATAGTGTGAAATTTTTTTATGTGTAACAGATCATGGTCAACTGTGTCAAAATTTTTTGTAAAATTAATAAAGTTCCCCAAAATAAATTTTTTTTTCTGAGAAGCGGTGTATATTATTTCTAGCATGTGAAAAAACATCTTTTTGTGTTTTTTTTGGGGCTTAAACCCCAAACTGACAAGGGTTTGGGGGTACTTTGGGGGGAAAAGGGTAAATAAATTTCCCCTGAATTAATTTTTCAAAGATTTTGGACAAAGGGGGGGGGTTAGATATCGGCCTATAGTTATTGGGGTCTGTTTGATCTCCTCAATGTATGGGGGAAAACCCCCGGGGAAACCCAAAAGGTGGCCCAGAAAACCCCCAGAGTGTTAGTAATGGATAACTCAGTGTTAATAACCTAAAAAGCCAAAAAAAAAATCATCATAATGGCATTTCTGTTGGTGGTGTTTAATCTTACCCAGGATGAAACCCTTTAAAAAAGAGTCAGCTAATAAGCAGGTACCTTTTACTGAAAAGTGACCAGGAGCAGGGGGTACCTTTTTCCCCAAGGTGACCAGGGGCAGCAGGCCCCTATTTCTGCTAGGTGCCCGGGGGGGCAGTGTTATGGGGTATTATGGACTTGTTGGGGGGGCTAGGAAACCCCAGCATGTTTATTGTAATTAAATAACATATGAATGCCTAATTATATTGAATTAATGGGGAAGTACTGCTTAGTTGAGTTAAAGGCTTGGCCTCCTTAAACTTAAAAGCTAATTTCCCCGATCTCTCAATATAATAGGTTAAAATAATGCAACTTTAAAATTAAGTATTAATATTAAGTTGCATGTCTCATTGTAATAACTTAAGATATGTTGAGAGGATGCAAAGTGATTGGATGTTTTGGGGGGAGGAGTTAAAAGAGAGATGTGGCTTCCCACAACCCTTTTCCCGGAGAACAATGGGGCTGGAGTGAGCTGTTGTTGTTGGTGCTTTCTTATTTTGGGGCCCCCAGGGCTGAATAAAACCCAAAAGGAAAAAAGGGGAAGGGGGTTGTAGTCGTTTTTCCTTTTTGACTTCTGTGATCTTCGGTGTAAAGGGGCAGGGGGGGTTAAAAATGTTGAGAAAAAAGAGGGGTTGAAGGGGCAGCGGCCATGTGTTTGGGAAAGGGGCTGATTATATGTTTAGGGGGGGGGGCCTGTATATTATATGTATATACTTCTTAATATAGCTCTATTTTTATAATTTTGGGTTTTAAAAAAACCAAAAGGGAAATTTTTGAAGGAATTGGTTTTAGATGCAGCAGCTAAACCTGAGTAAGTATCTTTTGGCCAAATTGTTTCCTTTTTTACCCTAAGACCTTTTAAGTAAATACCCTATGCTAGACAAAACCCTTTAAAATGATAAAAAAGGGAAAAAAAACTAACATGGGGGGCCTTGGGGGGGAAGGGGGAAAATTTTTTTTTTTAAAAAAAACTCAAAACATTCTTTGAGATGTACTGGTATGAGATAGGGTTATGATCCTTTTTGGGGGGGATAAAATTTCCTTTTTTAAAAAAATTTTCCTTGTAAAAATTACCTTGGTGGTGTCAGGGAAAAAGGGTTTATGTATTAGTTTACAGGTTGTTTTTCCAGAGGGGATTAAAGTTGGAAACCCTTTTTTTTTTGTGGTTATGGTAAAGTGCCATGTGAAGTTTTTTTCCCTGAACTTTTTTTTTTATTAATGTACCGTGTAAAGACCTTGTCCATTGATGCTGTGCGGAATTTAAAGGGTAAATATGTCGGGGAAACTGAATCTTTAAATTTTCGGTTTTTTAGTGGGGAGGTAAAAATTTTTATCAGTAAACATGCCTTTTAAAGGGGAACGGAGGAATCCCCCCTCCAGGTAAAAAGGAAAACGATGATGAAACTTGAGATAGCTTTGTTAGCAGCAAGAAAAAAATTTTTTAGAAACTCGGGGGGGGAAGAGGAAAGGGGGTTTGGAGGTTCAGACCAAAAACCGGCAGTATTTTCCTAACTAAAGCTGCAAATTTTGTCCCTAATTTAAAAAGAATGACCCAGACAGATTTTTTTCCTTTTTGAAGACTGCAAAGGGGGCAAAGAGGCCCCCCAAAAAATGGGGTACCCTATTTTAAAACAGCTTGAGGAAAAAAGGGTTTTTAGAGAGTAGAGACTCTGGAAAAGGGGGGAATTTTCTGATTATGAGAAAGAAAAAAAGGTAGTATTGCTTGCATACCAAATGATCCCCCGAGAAATATAGGCAAAGGTTAAAGAAAAAAAATTTTAGGGGGGGCAGCCCCAACTAGTTGGGGGAAGGGGGAAATTTTTTCCTGTTTAAGAAGTGGGGTTTTTTAAAAAAGGAGTGAACAAGGTTATGAAAGTTAGTAGACCTAATTGTTCATGAGGAATTGTACAATAAACCCCCTTTGCCCTTTAAAAGAAATATTTGGAGGACAAAAACCCCAGATAATCTATGAAAGGGGTTTGGGGTGACAGATTCTTAGCTCAAAAGGGGTTGGGGTTGGAAAAAAACAGTCATGCTCTTCCCCAAAAAATTTCCCTGTCTTTTTTAAACCTTTTCCCCAAACCCCTATGGTCATAAAGGTAGGTGGGACAAGAATTTTCAGGGACAAATGAAGGCTGAGGCCCCTCTCAAACAAAGGGGGAAAGGAATGGCTGGAGCAAAAAAGTTTACCTAGCCAAAACAAAAATGTTTCAGTTCCTCGGGGCACATTTTTAGTCCTAAAAAGGAGTAAACCCCCTTTAGAATTATACCTGTTACTACTGTAACAAGACTGGTCACATAAAAAGTATTGCTTTTCTAAACAACAAATCAGAAAAAGGGGGGAAAAAACCCGGGGAATCTTTGCAGAGAAAATCCGGGGCCCCTTGTTAGGTTTTAAAAAGGCAAGGTGAGGGGGCCCTTTAGGAATTCCCCAGGATGGGGTTTTTTTCCCAGTAAGTCCACGGTCCCTTGCATAAGGATGTGGGCAGGGTTGAAAACATGTTGTCCTTGAGAGATGGATAAAACCCTCCCCCTTGCTGGGGTTGGGGAATATCCAGTGTCTAATGATACCTATAGGGGGAAAGAATATTATTGGGGTATTACGGGTTGACCATAAGAACACCTGTACAAAAGTTATGGGAAAGAATCCGCTCCCAATTTATTTTTCCCTGTGGTATTTCGGGGTAAATTCCCCTTTGGAGTGTTGACCTCTTATTGGGGAAATAATGTAAGGGCCTTTAACAGAAAAGGGAACATCTAGTAAGGGGGAAACCAATTCCCAAATTTTTGGGAGGAGAAGGCTAAAAGACCCTTCGGGCCTTCTCCCTACTGGTTTCCACCAGAGAAGTATGGCTCATGATCTTATCAACAGTCTTTATGATATTTCTCCTGAGGATGAGAGGGCTTAGAGTCTGGGACACTGTTTTCGTGTTGAACTGCAGCCCTTTAAAAAAAGGGATGTTCCGCCAAATTTGACGTTGGAGCATAGATCCAGTTCGGGGTGTGAGAAAAGATTTATCTACTAAGGTGCATTTAAATTCTGTACAGGAGAATGATGTCACACTGGGGCAGAGCCTCAGCTGTGGTGAAAACAGTTTACAATTTAATAAGTGCTTTCATTTCAGAGAGGCTTTTACAGAGAGTTGCCTCTGTTGAAGTCCAAGGAAGGAGAACAAGGGTTTGTCACCAAATGATGATGATGTCCAAGGTTTCCAGGCATTTCTTCAAGACTCAGCTGTGGGAACTGTGGAAGAATTATGGAAACCTTTCATGTCTGTCAATGTGAAACCTTGTCCATGTATTAAATCTGTTCTCTTTGGGTTATTTCGCCCAGGTGGACCCAGCAAGCTGATAGTAGATGTAGTTGGTCCAATCCCAAGGCCAGAATGGGAAATGATTATTTACTCACCCACCCAGGTACCTAAAGCAGTCCCTCTATATAAGATGACAGCTCATTAACCTTAAGGGCTTTGATGGTTCCTTTTTCATGTAAAGCCTAACTTTTCAGCTATCTGTTACCCTCCATCTAAAGGGGAAACCGAAAACTTAAAAGACCTAAACAAGGAAGCCTGTAGTATAGACAATACTAACATCTGGGTGAGAGGACCCCTCTTTTGTAACTGCTGAGTGGGGAAGCCTCTGGAATCTCTGAGCTATTGGCTTAGGGAGAATGGTGATGCTTCCCCCTCGGTTTTCTCAGTTTCAGTTCCCGTTTGGCTTTATGAAATGGATTTCCAGTGAAAGTACCCATCAACCAGACCCAAATGATGAAGTGGGACCAGCGTGGACCATAATGCTCTAGGCTGGAGATGAGGTGCTGGCATTGGAGCCAGTTCATGTGGAAAATGTATGGAAAGTTGCTGTGAGCTGACCATGGTGTGGGGAAAGTTCTCAGAGTAAGATATATAATCCCCCCCGAGCAGAAAGGTGTAAAATAATGTATACAGTAACTGGTTTTAGGATTTAGCATTATATCAGAAACCTAGAGTGACCAATGTTTCAGTGGATCCAGTATGAAAGAGGTGCAAAATAATACTCTGTATGTAATGACCAAAAGGTATGTAAAATTCCATGTTTATGAGAGAATTAAGAAAAAAAAGTTTGGTCTTTCTAAGGAAAGTGTTGGAGAGTTGGCTCAACCCCGTGTAACCTTGTAAAAGTTTGGGATGTCACTAAAGGGGGTAAAGTCAAGACTTCATAAAAGAAATTGATAAGGAAGCTGAGCCAATTCGACAATATTTGTGTGTGATAATCTGCATGAAAACAGGGATATGGAGGAAAAAATTAAATTCCTTCAATACCAAATTTTATTTCTTAGTGAGAGTCAGTGGGCATTCCCATGCTTCATGGTTCCCAAATTAAAAGGCACCTGAGCAAATGCATGACCCCAAGGTCCTGAAACAACTAAAGTTCCCGGCTTAGAAAGTTTGATGCTGATGTTTTAAAAGATGCAAAGTATTTAGATAAAGTAAAGCATGAGGCAGGAAGATGTGATATTCCTGGCCTGGGTATAATCAATTTCCATGTGTGTAATGTCAATTGAGTTCATTGGTATTCAAAATTATTGCGGGGTAGCGTGAAAGTATTTTTTTAAACTTGATGTACGCCCTCCAGGGTACAGGGAAGGGTGTCTTGGGGTTTGTGTTTGTGTGCAGGGTTTTCAGAATTAGTATGGGTTGTCTATTCTGCATCTGTATATTCCCAGGATCATTTCACCCTGTTCCTATTATGGTTTACCCGACTCAGACTCTTAAGATGGGTTTTGTCTGTGATTGCTGAGGTTCTTCTAGATGTTTATGTAGATAAATGGTGCATGCTTAGTACATAGTGTTTGTCTTGTGCTGACCTTGTTGTTTTGCAGTGGTGAACTCTTGGCGGGCCTGAGTGCTCCCTACCAGCCATTCAACTGTGAAGGAGATGGTTGGAGCCAGGCAAGAAAAGGGAGTCAGGTTACCATAATTGTGAGTTGAGGCAGAGTTGACAACCTTCGGTGACATGAGAAGTCCAGGGAGGTATGTTGTTTGTGTCTTGGTGTGCTCTAAGTACGAAACGGTCCAACGGTTGCCTGAGTGGTCCCGTGTATCTCCTCCATGTACTATAGCAGTTCCTCCTTATAAGGTTGGAGGATCTGTATGGAGTGAGGTCCTCGGAAGATGGGGGTATGTGCCTGACCATTTAAGGATTTTGGGTGTTGACTGGAGAGTCTCACTTTTTTGGTTCGGCCACCACGTAAGAGACACCTTGACATGTTTTTTTTTTGTGAAGTTTCTGCCTGAGGTATACCTGACTGCTCTGGGTTTGGCTCTACTCTCATCTCCTGATCAGGAAGATGCCATCCTGGAGTACCAGTTGCCTGCTGGATTTACCGCAGCGGAGGCACAGGCCTGTCGGTGCTGGCTTTACGTGGGCTTTGTGTGTAGTCCTTGCATTGTAAAAATGTATTATGTTGATAACCACTAAAGTAGTTAATGGTTACACCCTTCAGTATGGGGATGTGGTTAAACTGTTTTCTAGTAACCTCTGCACTCTGTTCTAGTACTGTTCCATTCATGGGTTTTGTATGGTGTATGGTAAGGGCAGAATTGCATGTTTATGCTGGGAAGGTTCAGTGGAGATATGAGATTTGTAGATTGCCATGTTGTATGTCACCTTGTTGTATAACTGTACAGTGAAGAGTTATTATGGTGCTGGGGTATATGTAAAACCTCTAGTAGTGTTACTTCCACCCTTAGGCTAAGACCTTATTTTCCCTAGCCGTATCCTGCGGGACACTGCTAGCTTTTGGTGAGACTCCATCTTATAAGACTCCGTCTTTATAAGACTCCGTCTTTATAAGACTCCGTCTGGAGGTGGGGGTGTTATGGGGTATTATGGACTTGTTATGGGGGCTATGGAACCCAGCATGTATTGTTGTAATTAAATAACATATGAATGCCTAATTATATTGAATTAATCAGGAGTACTGCTTAGTTGAGTTAAAAGGCTTGGCCATCCTTAAACTTAAAAGCTGAATTACCTGATCTCTCAATATAATAGGTTATATAAATAATGCACACATTTAATTAAGTATTAATATTAAGTTGCATGTCTCATTGTAATAACTTAAGATATGTTGAGAGGATGCAAAGTGATGTGGATGTTTTGAGGGGGAGGAGCTTAGAGAGATGCTGGCTTCCCACAATCCCTTCCTGGAGAACAATGGCGGCTGGAGTACGCTGTTGTTGGTGCTTATCTTATCTTGGCTTCAGGGCTGAATGAGAGCCCAAAAGGTAATAGGGAGGGTTGTAGATCGATGTTACCATGACATTCTGTGATCTTCAGTGTATCAAGACACTGGAGGGTTAAGAAATGTTGAGAAAGAGAGAGTTGAAGGTGGCAGCTGAGCCATGTGCTTTGGGAAAGGCTGATTATATGTTTAGGAGTGGAGACCTGTATATTATATGTATATACTTCTTAATATAGCTCTATTTTTATAATGTTGGTTTAAATAACCTTTAAAAGGAATGTGAAGGAATTAAGTTTTCAGATGCAGCAGCTAAACCTGAGTAAGTATCTTTTAGCCAAATAATGTCTTCCTTTTACCCTAAGACCTTTTAAGTAAATACCCTATGCTAGTACATGTTGAACCTTGATGATAAGTAAGGGAAAAATAACGTAACAGGCAGCAGGTGTAAGACAGTAGAGCATAATAATAAGATATTACAAGGACCCCATTGGAAATAAGTCACTTTAACTTTATTGGGTTATGCTGGGTAATTTACACATGTTACTATGTATGATAATTGTTCTTATGTGTACCTGTACTTAAACGTACTTAACATCATAGTAGGCCTGTTGGTCAGTATTAGGTGTACCTGTACTTAAACGAACTACTTAACATCGTAGTAGGCCTGTTTGTCAGTGTTAGGCTGGTCTAACTCACCCACCCACCCTCATTCATATCAAATCAAATCAAATCAAATCCTTTATTTCATGTAATATAAGTCTTACTCAATAGCTATACAATGGATATACAGATTGTAAGGTTAGGTTTACAAAATTTAGGTACTGGAATTTAAACATTGAGAATTTAACAATTAGTATAAAAAGTAAGCAATTAGTTTATATATTAATGGTAAAGGTGACATATTGGCATAATATAGATTCTATATTGGAGTATCTTAGGCAAACTTATGACTAGCTTAAGTATTATGGAGCAATAGTTGTATTAGAATTTTGGTTAGAACTGTGCAAATTAAGGGGAATCACAGATATCAATAAGTGTATTTTGCTGTGGTTAGTAATGTGCAAATTAAGGAGAATCACAGATATCAATAAGTGTATTTTGCTGTGGATATGTGCAAGATAAAGTAGTTTTCGTATGGTTAACTACCGGTTGGGTGCGTAAGTGAGATAAGATGTTTTTAAGGTGCTTTTGAAAATGGAGGTTGTGTCTGCAGTTCTAGAGTTTTCAGGCAGGGAGTTCCAGATTTTAGGCCCTTTTATGCGCATTGAATTTTTGTATAGATTTAGTCGGACACGGGGAATGTCAAAGAGGTGTTTATGTCTGGTATTATGTCTATGGGTCCTGTCACAACTGTCAAGAAAGTGTTTTAGCTCAGGGTTAAAGTTGGAATTAATGGTTCTATAAATGTAGATAGCAGAGTAGTAAGTATGGATGTTCTGGACAGTGAGTAGGTTTAGGTCTTTGAAGAGTGGGGGGGTGTGCTGCCAAGTGTTGGATTGTGTGATAATTCTTACTGCGGCTTTTTGTTGGGTTATTATTGGCTTTAGGTGGGTAATTGCTGTTGATCCCCATGCACAAATGGCATATGTGAGGTAGGGATAGATGAGTGAGTAGTATAGTGTGAGTAGGGCTGATTGTGGTACATAATACCGTATCTTAGAGAGGATCCCCACAGTTTTGGACACTTTCTTTGTTATGTGTTGGATATGGGTGCTGAATTTCAGGCTGCTGTCAAGGTGAAGGCCCAGGAACTTGCCCTCGTTATGTCTAGCAATAGGTGTAGAGTTGATCTTAATGTTTAATTGTGGATCATCTGTTCTGTTGCCAAACATAATATAGAAGGTCTTATCAGTGTTGAGTGTAAGTTTATTGGCAGTCATCCATGTTGATATTTTTATTAATTCGTCGTTAACAATGGTATTAAGCGTGGCAAGGTTTGTGTGGGAGATGACATAAGTTGTATCGTCAGCAAAGAGTATTGGTTTCAAGTGTTGTGATACATTGGGAAGATCATTGATGTATAAGAGGAAGAGCAGGGGACCAAGGACACTTCCCTGCGGTACGCCGGTGTCTAGTGGTAGTGTCTTGGAGGATGTGTTTTTAATAGTGACATACTGGTACCTATTAGTGAGGTAGGATTTGAGGTATGCTAGTGCATGACCTCTTATTCCATAGTGGTCAAGTTTGTGGAGTAGGATGCCGTGGTTTACTGTGTCAAAAACTTTCCTTAAGTCAATAAAAAGTCCTAGTGGATATTCCTTATTTTCAAGTGCTGTGTAAAGCAGGTCTATCATTTTACTATTGCATCGTTAGTGCTTTTATTTTCCTGAAGCCAAATTGGCAGGGGTTGAGTATGCTTTGTGTAGTTATAAACGAGTATAATCTCTTGTGCACAAGTTTCTCGAATATTTTGGATAGCAATGGTAGATTTGATATAGGCCTAACCTATATTTAACCCTTTGACTGTCGGAGGCCCCATTCTGAAACTGTCATTCTATGTCGGAAAATTTTGGAAAAAAAAATAAATTATTTTTTCTTATGAAATGATAGAGAATCTTTTCCCGATTGTAATGACACCAAAAGTTTGAAATTTGATTAAAAACTTACGGAATTACGCTCTAAAGTTAGCGTGTCAGTGATATATACGCATCGGCGATTTCGCCGACTTTGAGCCCTATTTTAGGCCAATTCCATTGGGACAGTCAACCAAACTCATAGCTATTTCTTTAGAACTCCATTTGTTCTATCGATTGAGTACAAGAAATCACCAATTTACCGATTTCAACTACCCAATAAAGTGGTCAGAAAATGGCAATTTCGCCAATTTCATGCAAAATAAAAAGATGTCAATTTCAAAATAGGGTCCAGAATAAACAATGCAGACATCCTAGCACTAAAATAAGATGTTATCTGTTCATTAGTCATGTCTTTAGGCCCCTCTTACATTACTCTTGCTTTCTATTTTGATTTTTATTCATACAAAAAAGAAGATTTATTGTTATGCAGACTATTGCATTATTGTAAAAACTGTATACATAATATCTGTGCACTTGTGAAAGAATATTAGACTCACCAGTTGATGTGTATTGGACGCATGGTGTGATTTGTTTACTTTTGAACATTGGCAAAATCGAACATTTCCGCTACTTTGAGCTCAATTTCAAGATCGTTTACATCATGAAACTAATCAAAATCATCTCTATTCCTGTAATATGTTTTCCATTCTATCAAATGAGACCATGTAAAAGAGAATACAACCATAAATACTATACGAAAACACACCTCAAAGACGGCGTTTTAATTAAAAAAAACGGTTGGAGTTTTCTCATTATGTACTGCTTGCTGCAGGATTTTTATACTGCACACTGACCACACAGACCCATTCTCTCACATGTGGGCCTACCAGCTTTCTCCTGCTTTATTTGAGGCCGCTAGAATTTAGGCGTATAAATACGTCCGAAACATTGGCTCGTAAGACGTAAATATACGTCCGAAACAGTCAAAGGGTTAAAGCTTACTAACCATATATTAAGTTTTATTTCTATAAAGACTACTCAAACTTTTCTGAAGGTTGTTAGTGATGGTTGAATACAAATACTGGTACTAATCTAAGTTTCATTATTACTTCACATGATATAGAGTAAAGTAAAGGTGTAAATAATACCCAGTGTCTCAGGTGAAACATAGCAAATACCAGACTTTAAATTAACACACTTAATAAAAAATAATAGTAAGGAGATACAATTGTTAAGTTTAGCAGACTGAGTGGCATTTGTTACTTAAATAACAAACAAACAAACAAACAAACAAACAAATTTTATTTCATTGCAGATTACATGGGTATTGGAAGTTACAATGTAAATTGAGTGCAAGGAGAGCCACTGACATGCCATGGCATTAGGGGCAGCTTATTCTAGTCCTTAAAAAATATGTACTTAATATTAGAGAAATTTATTGAGTTTATTCTAGTTAAAAATTATTTTCAAAATTACAATATGATGAAATTTTACTGTTTAAATTATTATATAATGATATTAGATCTTAGATTGTTACAGGTGTTAAGATTCTTGAATGATAATATGGAATTGAGATTATCTTAAGGCAAATAACATTGAGCATTTTTGACATTAACTTATAATATGAGTAGGGGGTAACATAATAGTAACATATTATTAAAAATTGAGATTATCGTATAGGAAAGTAACAATGAGCATTTTTCAAAGTAGTTTATAGTATGATCATTTAGGTTTGGGTGAGTAGGTGGTTTTTGAGTTGAGTCTTAAATTGATTTTCAGACAAGATTATCTTAATATTTACTGGTAATGAATTCCAGATTCCAGTACAAATATGATGTTATATATGATTCTAATTATATATGGCAGTTGAAGGAAGGCTGGAAGAAGAACAGGAACAGAATTGGATATAAGCAAATTTTTGTTTGACAGCATATTGCTGTCAAGATCACATTTAGGTGTTTCCTGACAATACCTTTGAAGCGATTGGCAGACAATGAATTTTAGCATCTTCAGGCAGAGAGTTCCAGATTTTAGGTTCTTTCATGTGCATTAAAGATTAAAAATTCTTTATTTGAAAATGAAAATGAAATGTTAATGTTTATTTCCTTGCAAAGCTTATAATGTGTGGTTTACATATTATAAAATATTAATTACATCAGGGTTAATTAAATGATTTCATCAATACAACCCTGACCTCCTTTTTTTTTTAGTTTTATTCCTATCTTTTTAACTATAATTCAACGATGGCGGGATGTCACCCGAGAAGGAACCTACCAGGGCCTCCATACCCAAATTGTCAAAAGGGGACTCTGATCTGGTATAATTCTAGTTATTGTTTCTGAAATCTTATTTTTTTTTATCTTTCTTCTGAGCCTTCTTTCACAGAAGGCTCGCCCCAACAATCAAAATTGGTATATTCTGACCCCCTGAAGGAATCCAACCTTTTAACCCCTTCCAAGTCCCACTTCTTAATACTATTATTCTTCTCACTTCAGGAGCAACTGTAACTTAGCACACCACGCAATTCTCAATTCTAACCACTCAGAAGCAATTCAAAACCTAGGGCTCACTATTTTACTATGAATTTACTCTACTCTAAACCTGTACTCTCTAGAACGCAGGCGGAAGAGATACATTATTATATACACATGGAAAATTCTCGAGGGCTTAGTACCAAACTTGCACACAAAAATCACTCCGTACGAAAGCAAAAGACTCGGCAGGAGATGTAACATCCCCCCAATGAAGAGCAGGGGTGCCACTAGCACGTTGAGGGACAACACAATAAGTGTGAGGGGCCCAAGATTGTTCAACTGCCTCCCAGCATACATCAGAGGGATTGCCAACAAGCCCCTGGCTGTCTTCAAGCAGGCACTGGACAGGCACCTCAAGTCGGTACCTGATCAGCCGGACTGTGGTTCGTACGTTGGACTGCGTGCGGCCAGCAGTAACAGCCTGGTTGATCAGGCTCTGGTCCAACAAGAGGCCTGATCACAGACCGGGCCGCGGGGGCGTTGACCCCTGGAATTCTCTCCAGGTAGACCTAACTACAAACATACGAATACAGTGGACCCCCGGTTATCGGCCATTCCTGTTATCGGTGAACTCTGTTATAGGCTGTTTTTTTGGGTTCCAGTTATCGACCATTATTTCGCTTATCAACCGTATGGGATGCGTCAACCCGCCTATTGCCAGCCGCTCTTTCCAGTCTGCCTGTATCTCAGGGAGAGTGAGGAAGCTTCTGCTGCTCATTCATCCAAACATTTTACTATAATTCATTGTTTTTGGTGGTTATTCATTAAGTGCAACTGTGAAATAAGTAACCATGGCCCAAAAAAAAGTTCCTTTCGTAAAGAAAGTGAGAAACATGATGGAGTTATTGAAAAATATGAGAGTGGTGTTGGACGTAATAAATCACTCTTGAGCATGTTAAATATCATATTTTAAGTTAATATAGACATTTTCATTGATCCATCTATGATATTTTCTTCAAAATTATATAAGAAACACATTATGTAGTACAATGGACCCCCGGAAATTGGCCGGTCTGATTATGGGCCAGCTCAATTTTCGATCGCTTTTTCGGCCCAATTTTCCCCCGATTATCAGCCATTTCCTGATTATCGGCCCCGTACCAGACCTGTCCGCCTGCCCATGCTTCCGCCCCCGCGCAGGTGTCATGAGCCAGTCTAGCTTTGTTTACCATTGAGTGAACATTACCCATCGCGCTCATTCAAACATTTCACAATAAATGTATTGTGTTTATTGCTTGTTTAGTGATTGTCACTGTGAAATAAGTCACTATCGGTCCAAAGAAGCTTCCTAGTGGCACCCGTGTGGTAAAGAAAGTGAGGAACACCATCGAACTGAAGAAGGAGATAGTAGAAAAATATGAGAGTGGCGTACGTGTGGGGAGCTTGCCAGGATGTACAACAAAACAAATCTACTATCACCTCTATCCTGGCAAAAAGAAAAGAACTCAAGAAAGCTGAGGTTGCAAAAGGTGTTAACATGTTTGCCAAAAATAGATCGAAAACAGTGGATGAGGTTGAGAAGTTGTTGGATCCACAAAAAACAGATAGCAGGTGATAGTGTTTCCATGGCGATAATTTGTGAAAAGGCAAGGCAGTTGCATGCAGATCTTGTCAAGACAATGCCTGGAACCAGTGCTGATGTGAGTGATTTTAAGGCCAGCAAAGGCTGGTTTGACAGATTTAGGAAACGTAGTGGCATATATATGACTACTCCTGATACTATTAGGGAATACATCATTGCCCTTGAAGCTGAAAACAAAGACATCAAAGCAAAACTAGTGAAATATGAATCCAAGCTAACTAACCTCGAGATCAAGATCCAAAACCTTGAAGAGAAGATTACATCGGGAAGTACTGACACACAAAATACTCTACAAACAGTTATAACCAGTCACACCGATCAAATAACAACTCTGAATATGAAGGTGGAAGCAGCAATCAAGGACTGGAATAACAACATGCACACTCGACTTGATGAATATCTTGATTTTCAAGATGACAAAACCGAACAAGATAACTTGTCTGATGCAGTTATAATAAACAACAACCACATTCCCAGAGACATAACTCAATCCCAGTGCAAGGAAACTGCTATCAGCATATTACAAGACCACCTACGTTAATGTGCAAAGGAATGAAATCAAGGAAACACGATTGCTAGGAAAACAAGGTAAACCAAGTATAATGATCAGACTTCATTCATATGATAC
>WNWK01047185.1:0-14026 GCA_009830355.1 Cherax destructor | reverse complement strand
TTTATCTCATGGAGGGCCCCCTGCCCCTCTTGAGCATTGTCAGGTTCCGTGTCTGTTCGACATACCCTGTTGGACTCCCCATTTTATCCCGAGCAGGGTTTACCTCCAACGGCGTCTTCGCTCTGGGGCCCCCTTTCTTTCCCTTTCCCCTTCTTGCAGATGGACCCTCCTTTAACCCTGACTCTCTTGTTGACTTTTTGACAGAAACTGACTTACTACACAAACTCTGAAGTTATACCTCTGGCACCTCCCTCAGTCCCTTCTACCTCAATCTCTTGCTACCCCCCCCACTTCCACTGTCCTGCTGCCTCCATGCCCTACTAATCATCCATCCCCCCTTACAATCTCTTCTCCCCCATCCTGTCCTCCCCTTTTTGGCTGTATAACCCTTGTGGGTTTAAAGCGCTTCTTTGTTTATAATAATAATAATTGTGTTCTTGATCACCAAGTCTTTTTACAGTGCCCTCCCAAAGGGCACAAATGTTTTTTTAAATTACAAGGTCTCTCTTATATCTCAACCAACAGGTGTCTTTTAGAAAAAAACCAGTTTATTTTTGACAACCTCTGTGTTCTATCTCGGGGATAAAATGTCTCCCCCTCATCCTGTGTGGTGGGCTTTTTTACTTTCAATTTTTACCAAAAGGGGCGTTTTTTTTGAAGTGTGACCGAGGCTCTCAGGGGTTTCACATAAAACCTTTTGAAATACACTATTTCTGACTTTTGAACAATGCTTTTGCAGCAAGAGGGGGTTAGTAGGTATTTTATAATGGAAGTAAACTTCTTGGTCTTTGATGTAACACTGTTGTCTATCCTATAATATTGTTTTCACTTTCTTTTAACTCTATTTATCCGTCTTTGAAAGAAACTCTTTTGTTGTGGAAACCCAAAGTTTTAACCTCCCTTTTAAAAAAATTACAAATATTTCGTCTAATTTATCATTTATGTCTCATTTTGTGTGTAGGCTATTAGTATATTAAAGCATTATAGTAAAAATAGTACAGTAAAAATTTAATATAGTATATATGAACAGTATAGTATAATTAGAATAGTATAGTATAAAATATTGAATGAAAGTTCAATCCCCCCCCGACCGTGGTTCCCGGTTTATTTAAGAAATATGGAAAGCATGGCAATTTCGAGACTCGTTAAAAGGCAAGGTAATGGCACCTGGGGCCCCAATAACGAAGAAGTAACGGGCAAATAACGACGTTGGGGAGAACGAGCAAAAATTTTCAAGAAATACAAAAAAATGGTAAATAACGGGGCCCTATTGGTGACAACTGATGTCCTGTAACATAACAAAATAGGTGGCTAAAACGAGGCCCAGTAACAATGCAAATAAAGACAGATGATAGTTAACGAGGTAAAAAGGCGGGTGGTGGAAAACGGGCCCTAGTAACGAGGTCAAGGTTTTTCTAACAAGGCCCAGTAACGGGGAGGGGGAAAATGATAGATAACGGGTTCACTAACGTGAGGGGAGGGAAGCGACAATTAACAAAGGTAAATAAACAAAAATAATAGTGACACACAACGAAAACAGAAACAAATTAATGAGACCTGTCAGATAATGGTGTTCCCCCACGTAAAGAAGGGTACCTGACTGATAACTATGTTCCTTCCCCCGTAATGAATGGTAACTGACAAACTATGTCCTTACCACTGAAAAGAATGGCAACATATCTATGTCCTTACCGAAAAAAATGGTACCTGACTGATAACTATGCCCTTTTACCACTGAAAAAGAATGGAAACCGATAACTATGCCCTTACCACTAAAAATGGTAATGCGATCGTATTCCTTGCCACTGAAAAGAATGGTACCTGCTGATAACAATGTTCCTTCCCACTTAATGAATGGTACCTGACTGATACCAATTTCCTTACCACTGTAATGAATGGACTGACTGATAACAATGCCACCACAGTAAAAAATGGTCCCTGACGATAACTATTTTCCCTTTCCACTGTAATGAATGGTACCTGATTGATAACTATTTTCCCTTTACCACTGAAAAGAATGGTACATGACTGATAACAATGTTCTTTACCACTGAAAAAGAAGGGGAACCCAGATAAGCATGACTCTTAGCATGGACAAAAGATCTCTACCATCAGGGTTTTTAATGTTTTTTAAAAAAAAAAAAAAAAGTAACCAAAACAAAAATATTAAAAATAAAAAAATAATAATAATGAATTTAAAAAGACAATAATAATAATAATAATAATAATAATAATAATAATAATAATAATAATAATAATAATAATAATAATAATAATAATAAAAATTAAAAATTTTTTAATGAAATGATACGTAACTATAAAAAAGTGACTGAGGTAACGAGAGGCCTTTGATATCTAACAACGGCCCAATCTAAAGTGGAAAAAAGCAGTTGACATCTAACAGTGACCAAAACTAAAAGAAATGCAAGTGACATTAACGATGATATAAACAAAACAGGAGAGGAAAACAAAAAAACGATATCTTTAAAAATAGATATCTCGTAACCCAAAAAAGCCCTTCTAGCATCCCCTGCGGGTTTTTTTAACAAAGTCAGTATCCTGGTTCAGTTATCCGACATATTATATAGATTAAGGGGGTTTCAACTGATAGGGTCTAACCAAAGTAAATGATTTAAAAATTTATTAACAAAGGAGAAAATCTGGAGGTAAATCAAATATAAAGATATTAAGATATCAATTAGGTTAATTAGGGTAGCTCCTACACTGCTCCATAAATAAGTCGGGAGGGCAATATATAAATGACTCAGAAGTACCATCGGTACAATGTCAGTAATAACAATAAATATATATATATAAAAATAAATGTTGTACGAGGTGCTCCCCGGGAAATATAATCGATCAACCGTGTACGAAGAACAACTTCTCATAAGCTAGCTGTACTAACTTTCAACCGAACAGCGTTTTCTAGAAAATGACCACTTCGCAGAACAGCACTATAACAGGCAACACAACACAGCATCAGGGAAAAAGGAGATGAAAATCGACCCCAACTGGGGACCATCAGTAGATCCTCCAAAAAAAGTCATAAAACTCCCCTTTTTACTGAAACGGTTCGCATAAACAATCCCAAACTGTGGCGGTGCACAGATGCCTTTTTCAAATAGGTCCCGGCTTGCTTTAGACCTGAGTTATCAAGAGTGTCAAAGGACACACAACCCAGAAAAAAGTCGAATAATCCCGTCTAGTCTATTTCTGTGAACAGAGTTAAAAGAGTTCGAGAAGCATGATTCGCCTCACCAACAAATTCCTCTACCCAACAGAGTCTTTTCGAGAACAACAAAGTGAGGAGTTGACTCGAGAAGGGGGCGGCCAAAAAGAGAGCAAAAAGGGAAAAACCACCCACTCAGGTGTGTTCAGACTGACTCACCCCCCCAACAAGACGCCGGCAGCATAACAGTGTTTTCCAACACCAAGGCAGTTATACACCTCGAGCACAACATAATATAATATCCTACCTAATATATATAGCTAAGTTAAATAAGAGTCAAAAATTTTAAAATAAAGCAAAAAATTAACGATTTAGCATAATCGAGAATATTCGCAATATAAAAAATTTTAGAAAAAGGAAAAATACTTTTTACATTGAGGCCCAGTTCAAGGGGGGCAACAACAAAAAGGATGGGAGGGGGGGGATGAATGGGAAAAAGGGAGGGAAAAAAAGAATGGATGGGTGGAGGGTAGAAGAAGCTAGCAGCAGGTGACTGGTGTGAACAACAACAGTGTTATTAAGACAGGTAGTCCCGCCTCCTGCAACCTTCACCTTTTTTTACTAATGGTGAAGCCATTTGTGCCACCCCTTGTAGGGGGACAGGAAGAGAGACAGGGAGGGGGACAAAAAGCGGGGAAATCAGGGACAAGGGGGGATAGCCTGGGAGGGCAAAAAGAGAGGGGAAATTCCAGGGGGGGGAGGGAAGATGGAGGGATGGAGAAGATTAAAAAAAAAAGAAGGAATGAAGACAGTAAAAAAAGGAAAAGGGGGGCAGCAGGAAGTAGGGGTAAAGGAAGAACGAGAAAAAGACGTATAAAGAAAAAGGACTAAAGAAAGGGGCGGAAAAACCCAGTGAAAGACCGGGGGAGAAAAAAGAAGGTGTGCAGAATAGAGCGGGGGGGGGAGACATGGAAAAGAAAAAGGAACATCGACATGTCAGAGAGCGACAAGGGAAGGTGACAAGGAAAAAGGGGGACCGACAAAAAACCAAGTAAAGAGAGAAAAAAAAGAAATACAACAGGACCCAAAATAAGGAGGTGAGGAAGGAAGACAGGAAGACAAACTTTCATATATATATATATATATATATATATATATATATATATATATATATATATATATATATATATATATATATATATATATATGTCTTTTGGATTAAAAAACTTGCAATTTTGGCTTAAATAGGCAACTCACCTTGCAAAATAATAAAGTGAAAATTTTTTATGCAATAATTTCGCCAAAATCATTCTGAACATAACAAAAAAAATATTTTCATTTTTTTTTGTTTATTATTAAATTAATGTTAACGTATCTAAAATATATTTAGTTGGGTTAGGCTAAATTAAATTCCCTTGTTGTAATGGTTAGGTAGGTTTTCAAAGTTTCTCTTGGTACAAAAATTATAAATTCTTACATTAACATAAATGAAAAAAAATATCTTTAAACGTAAAAGGGAAAATTTTAGAAAGGACTTAATTTTAGATGAGTTCTTGCTAATTGACCATTTTTACCTAATACGACGCTGAAATAGTCCCCCCCAGCTGTCCTACCCCAAACCCCTCCTTTAAAGTGCAGGCATTATACTTCCCATTTCCAGGACTCAAGTCCAACTAAATCAATTAACGGGTTTTCCCCTGAATCCCTTCACAAAAATGTTACCCCACCCCTCAACAGATCCTCATGCCCCAAAAACCATTCGTCTCCATTCACTCCTATCTAACACGCTCACACATGCTTGCGGGAAAGTCCAACCCCCTTAAAAAACCTCCTTTATCCCCCCCAAACCTTTATAGGACGACCCCCCCCCCTTCCTTCCCCTACAGATTTATACGCTCTCAAGTCATTCTACTTTGATCCATTCTCTCTAAATGACCAAACCACCTCAACAACCCCTCTTCACTCTCTGACAAATTTTTTGTAACTCCACCCTTCCCCAAATTTTCCCAAATTCCCAATTTTCTGCATAATATTTACACCACACATTGCCCGACAGGACATCTCCACTGCCTCCGGCCTCCTCCTCGCTGCAGCATTTGCACCCCATGCTTCACACCCATATAAGAGTGTTGTTCCCCTATCTTTCGTACTTTCCCCTTCCTTGCCTCCACGGATAACGTTTTGTCTCCACATATACCTCAACGCACCACTCACCTTTTTTCTTCATCAATTCTATGGTTAACCTCATCCTTCAAAACTAGCACTTGATACATCCCTTGTTGGTGGCACACCCCATCCTGTCTACCCAGCTGCCTTGCTTCCTCCACTGTGAATACTTCCTTAAACCTCAAGTTGAGCTCCTCACATACCTCTTGATCGTTACTTGTAAATTCCCCATCTTCTCTCCTCAGCCTTATCACCTGGTCTTTAACTGTTGTCTTCCTTCTGATGTGACTGTACATCAGTTTCGGGTCGGACTTAACTTTCGATGCTATGTCATTTTCGTACTGTTTCTGGGCTTCCCTCCGTACCTGTGCATACTCGTTTCTAGCTCTTCTACTAATCTCTTTGTTTACTTGGGTTCTTTGCCTTCTGTACCTTTTCCATTCTCTGACACTCTTGGTCTTTGCCTCCCTGCACCTTTGGGTAAACCAGGGGATCTTTCTGGCCTTCCCGTTTAATCTTTTTCCTCTGGGCATAAACCGTTCCTCTGCCTCCTTGCACTTTGCCCCTACGTATTCCATCATTTCACTTATTGTCTGTCCGTCCATTTCCCTTTCCCACTGAACCTCCTGCAGGAAATTCCTCATGCGTGTGTAGTTCCCTCTTTTAAAATCTGGTTTGTCTCTTTCTGTACTGTTTTCCCTCTCCACCTGTAGCTCTACAATATACTCAAAGCTCAGCACCATATAGTCGCTGGCTCCCAGGGGGCTCTCATGTGTTATGTCTTCAATATCTGAGCTGTTTAGGGTGAATACAAGGTCCAGTCTTGCTGGTTCATCTTCTCCTCTCACTCTGGTCGTGTCCCTGACATGTTGGTGCATCAGGTTTTCCAGTACCACGTCCATCATCTTGGCTCTCCAAGTTTCTGGACCCCCACGTGGTTCTTGGTTCTCCCAGTCGATCTCCCTGTGGTTGAAATCGCCCATGACCAGTAGCTTCGCTCTGCTCATGTGCGCTTTTCTTGCCACCTCCGCCAGAGTGTCCACCATCGCTCTGTTGTTCTCATCATATTCCTCACCTGGCCTCCTGCAGTTCTGTGGTGGGTTATACATCACTGCAATGATTATCTTGTGCTCCCCAGACTGGATGGTACCTACTATGAAGTCCCTTTCTCTAAACACCTCCATTCCTTCCATTTCCTCGAATCTCCAGCGGTTCCTTACAAGCAGTGCGACCCCTCCTCCCCCCCTGCTCCTTCTATCTTTCCTCAGGATTTGATATCCCTGTGGGAAGATTGCATCTGATACTCTCTCATTTAGTTTAGTTTCTGTGACAGCTATGATGTCTGGGGACACCTCACCTGTCGTGTCAGTATCATATATACACTTGTGTAGTGTATCTTTCCTTTTATACAGCTGGTCCCTTTGCGTGTGACGTCACGGTACCCGCTGACGTCAGAGGCTCAGCGCATTTTGCAAAACCCGGGTCAACCCCTCGTAGGTTTTAGCAAAATTAACAAGTAAGGCACTTAGCTGACCAGGAGATACTGTAGATATGTAGACTCTTTGATGTAGGAGCTGGTAACGTGGTCGGTCTGGAGGCTGTTTGCTTGCTTGAAGTCTATCTCTCTATAACATCGTAATCGATAAAAATTACGGCACACCGCTGCTCACCACTTGTCGCGTGGGTCTTGGGAGAGATATATAGGAGGTCAAAGATACTCCTTGTTGGATGGTTACGGTATATTTACAGTAAGTGAAGGAGAGTCCAGCCACCCGTCTGTCTCGCCTGTAGGTCTAACGTTAGTGAGGGAGAGTGCCTATGAGAGGCTGTGCACATGCGCTGAGCCTCTGATGTCAGCGGGTACCGTGACGTCACACGCAAAGGGACCAGCTGTATAAAAGGAAAGATACACTACACAAGTGTATATATGATACTGACACGACACACCTGTGTGTGTGTGTGTGTGTTAGTTACCATTTTTTGTCCTAGGCACATGTCGATTAGACACTAGGCCTGTTGTATATGCGTGTGTATGCGTGCATATGTGTGTGTGTCAGTGTGTGTGTGTATGTGTGTGTGTGTATGTGTGTGTGTCAGTGTGTGTGTGTATGTGTGTGTGTGTGTATGTGTGTGTGTGTGTGTGTGTGTTAGTTACCATTTTGTCCTAGGCACATGTCGATTAGACACTAGGCCTGTTTTGTGCGTGTGTGTGTGTGTGTGTGTGTGTGTGTTGTTAGTTAGTTACCATTTTGTCCTAGGCACATGTCGATTAGACACTAGGCCTGTTGTATGTGTGTGTGTGTGTGTAACGAAACACTTCGAAAATGTTTCGGCCCCGCCGGGAATTGAACCTGGGCCCTCCGTGCGTGAAGCAAGAGCGCTAGCCACCGTGTGTGTGTGTGTGTGTGTGTTAGTTACCATTTTGTCCTAGGCACATGTCGATTAGACACTAGGCCTGTTTTGTGCGTGTGTGTGTGTGTGTGTGTGTGTGTTGTTAGTTAGTTACCATTTTGTCCTAGGCACAAGTCAATTAGACACTAGGCCTGTTGTATATATGTGTGTGTGTATGTGTATGTAAGGAAACACTTCGAAATGTTTCTGCCCCACGGGAATTGAACCGGCCCCTCCGTGCGTCAAGCAAGAGCTTTACCCACTAGGCCACCGGGCGTATGTGTGTGTGTGTGTGTGTGTGTGTGTGTGTGTGTGTGTGTGTGTGTGTGTGTGTGTGTGTGTGTGTGTGTGTGTGTGTGTGTGTGTGTTACCAGTAACCTCAGAAATCAGATGGAAGGAAATACAATTCAACAAATGCTTCATTATGTCGAAGGCAGAGACACTCCACTCCATTCCTCAGTGGGCACAAGGTCAGTCTCCATAATACATTAGCTAGTGAATGTGTGCAACTAATGTGACATTTTGTTGTGGCAACGTTTCGCTCTCCAGGAGCTTTGTCAAGCCGTTACAAACAATACAATGACACAGAGTATATATAGGCTTAGAGTGAGGTGTACCTGGAGTTTACCTGGAGAGAGTTCCGGGGGTCAACGCCCCCGCGGCCCGGTCTGTGACCAGGCCTCATGGTGGATCAGGGCCTGATCAACCAGGCTATTACTGCTGGCTGCACGCAGTCCAACGTACGAACAACAGCCTGGCTGGTCAGGTACCGACTTTAGGTGCCTGTCCAGTTCCTGCTTGAAGACAGCCAGGGGTCTATTGGTAATCCCCCTTATGTATGCTGGGAGGCAGTTGAACAGTCTTGGGGTCCTGACACTTATTGTGTTGTCCCTCAACGTGCTAGTGGCACCCCTGCTTTTCATTGGGGGGATGTTACATCGTCTGCCGAGTCTTTTGCTTTTGTAGGGAGTGACACTCTTGTGCAAGTTTGGTACTAATCCCTCTAGAATTTTCCAAGTGTATATATAATAATGTATCTCTTCCGCTTGCGTTCTAGGGAGTACAGGTTAAGGAGCTTCAAGCGTTCCCAGTAATTGAGGTGGTTTATCGCAGTTATGCGTGCCGTGAAGGTTCTCTGCACATTATCTAGGTCAGCAATTTCACCTGCCTTGAAAGGTGCAGTTAGTGTGCAGCAATATTCCAGCCTAGATAGAACAAGCGACCTAAACTGTGTCAACCTATTTTTATGCTACCCAAGTAATAGCTTTTATCACCTTTTACTCATGTGCAAGTTGATTGTTCTACCTTATTGTATTACTATTACTACCACAACTTATATCACTACTACTACTACTACTACCATTAGTATTACATTTCACTCTAAGCCTATATATACCCTCTGTGTCCATTCATCGTTTGTAATAAGAACATAAAAGGAGCAACACTGCAGCAGGCTTGTTGGCCCATACTAGGCAGGTCCTTCACAATCCATCCCACTAACAGGATATTTGCACAACCCAATTTACAATGCTACAAAGCAATAAGCACCTGGAGTTAATCCTTTCCAGGTAAACTCCAGGTAGTCAGGTCACTTCCACTTAAGGAATTAGTACAGCATCTGACCTAGTAGCACAAGCTAGTCAGGTCCATTTCAAACACACCCACACCCACTCATGTATTTATCTAACCTATTTTTAAAACTACACATCATCTTAGCTTCTATGACGGTACTCGGGAGATTGTTCCACTCATCCACAACTCTATTACCAAAATAGTGCTTTCCTATATCCTTCCTGAATCTGAACTTTTCCAACTTGAAACCATTGCTGTGAGTCCTGTCTTGGCTGGATATTATACACACACCGCACATATAAAGGAGAGGAGCTTGACGACGTTTCGGTCCGACTTGGACCGAAACGTCGTCGTAAGCTCCTCTCCTTTTATATGTGCGGGTTGTGTGTGTATTGTTCCAGTCACGGTATTGTGCCTTTTTGTTATTTATTTATTGGCTGGATATTTTCAGCACGCTATTTACATCCCCTTTATTTATTCCTGTTTTCCATTTATACACCTCAATCATATCTCCACTAATTTTATGCCTTTATAGAGAGTGCAGATTCAGGACCCTCAGTCTATCTTCATAGGGAAGATTTCTGATACATGGGATCAACTTTGTCATCCTCCTCTGTACGTTTTCCAGTGTATGTATATCCATTCTGTAATACGGTGACCAGAACTGTGCAGCATAATCTAAATAAGGCCTAACAAAAGATATATAGAGTTGAAGAACAACCTGAGGACTTCTATTATTTATACTTCTTGATATGAAGCCAAGAATTCTGTTAGATTTATTGCGAACACTTATGCACTGTTGTCTTGGCTTCAGATTACTACTAACCAGAACTCCTAAATCCTTCTCGCAATCACAAGTAATAAGATCTACATTATTCAGCTTATATGTGGCATGGTTATTGTCCTGCCCAACATTTAGAACTTTGCATTTGTTTACATTAAACTGCATCTGCCATTCTCCGACCACTGCATCAGTCTACGCTGATGTCAGTGGTCAGTACGCTTGAGGTCAGTGGTCAGTAGGCTGAGGTCAGTGGTCAGTATGCTGAGGTCAGTGGTCACCTGTGGTCATACCTGTCCTAAGCTGTCTGGGAATTAGCATAGGGTGTTACTGAGCACATGGCTAGCTGCAGTGTTTTAGAATCTCATTTAAAGTGCTGAAGAAGGAGGTTCTACCTCTTCAGGAGGAAAATAAGAGGCTGAAGTTTCGCCTAGGAGGGTTGGGAGTGAGTGTAGATGGTTGGTGCTGGTGAGGAGGAAATGGTTACCAACAGTGGAGTGGCAGTCGCCAAGAAGGGTTTTGAAGTGAGTGTGAGATGGTTGGTGTTGGTAAGGAGGAAATGGTTACCAACAGTGAGAGAAGCAGCCGCTTTAGTGGCAAATGATTCACAATTCAGGAAGAAGAAAAATAAGGAAAATTAATAGAGAAAATGTGAAGGTAGGAAATCGATTCTCTGTTCTCCAGGACGAGTGTACTTCAGTGGTTAATGAGGTTAAAGGTACCACTGACTTCCCTGCTAATCAAGGTAAGAATATTCTGATTGTGGAGACTCTCAGGTAAGATATATGGACCGTGCTTTTTGTAACAGAGATAGGAAGGTAAGACAGAGGTGTGGCTCCCAGGAGCTGGTATTGGTGACATAGTAAGCAGGTTGGATAATATTGTGTCAGGTAATGGGAACAAGCCCATTATCTGTCTTAGTGCTGGTGGAAATGACATTGGGAAGGGCAGAAGACAGGATGTACTAGGTAAGTACAGGTCAGCCATAGAAGTAGTTAGGTCTAAGGGAGGGATCCCAATCATATGTAGCATTTTGCCTAGAAGGGGAGTGGGCAATGAATGGATGTCTTGGGCAATTGGTATAAATTGCTGGCAAGACAGCTACTGCAAGGAACTTGCAATTCCATTAATTGATAACTGGGACCAATTCTATGGCATACATGATATGTATGCAGGGATGGGGTTCATCTCTGGGCCTGGAGTGGTTGCATTAGCCGATTCGATTGAGGGGGTCATTGGAGACTTATCTAGGACTTTAAACTAATAGATTATAGAGGTATGGGTGTTTGTGGGAAACAGTCAGGCTGTAGTATTAGGCCTGGAAACAGCAGATATTACCAGGATACCTCAGGGATATGTTTAAAAGACAATATTCAAAATAAAGTTGCTAGTAGAGGCAAAGCAATTGATCAACAAACAAAGAGAGATAGTAGAGGGCAACGAGTGACTAGCTCCCTTAAGGTTTACTATACAAATAGTAGGAGTCTAAGAAATAAGATAAATGAACTAAGATTACTTGCAAGTGCAGGTAATATAGATATTATTGCCATAACAGAGACCTGGTTCAACCTGAAACATAGAGAAATGCCTTTGAGTGCAACATACAGGGTTGGTGGTATGTGTTATGGGGAAACAGTGAGTCCCTGTGTAGTAATATTATAAGTACTAGGAGAACTAGTAATAGGCAGAATAAGGTGGATACTGGAAAGCCAGTGACACTAGATGAAAAGGACAGTAATAGGTATAGTGGAAAACAGAAATGGGCAGGAAGGGTAAAGAGAAAGGAGGGTCTTTAAATGTATATTACAACAATTGTCCTAGTGCTAGGAATAAGATGGACGAGTTGAGATTACTTGCTAGTACGGGTAATATTGATGTTTTTGCAATAACTGACAAGTGGTTTAATATGAAAAATCGGGACATGCCTGCTGAATGTCACATTCAGGGTTTTAAATTGTTGGAAGTAGACAGAAGTATCGGGAAGGGGGTGGGGTGGCACTCTTTGTCCGTGATCATTTAAATTGTTGCTTAAAAACGGGTATAAAGTCTGAAATAATACATACACAGTCTGTCTGGATAGAATTTTCAGAGGGGTGTGAAAAATTGATTTTAGGCGTGATATACCATCCTCCAAACTTAAAATGGAAACAAGGGAAAATACTTTGGGAGGAAACTGTTAAGGCCACAAGGCACGATAACGTAGTAATTTAGGGGACTTTAACTTTACTCAGATTGATTGGAATTTCTTGACAGGAATTTAGAATCAAACGACTTTTTAGAAGTAGTTCAGGATTGCTTTTTGAAGTAGTTTGTGACAGAACCTACAAGGGGAAATAACCTACATGACTTGGTTCTTGCAAACAAGGAAACCCTTGTTATTAATTTAGAAATTACAGAGGAACTCTGCACAAGTGACCACAAATCTATTACCTTTAACAATGAATGGATGTATGACAGTAGGGATAATTCAGTAATGGTCCCTGACTTTCGCTTAGCAGATTACAATGGGCTTAGAGAACACTTATCATCTGTGGACCGGGTAACGAAGAGAGCAATCAATATGACAGTTTTCTGAACACTATACAGGCTTCTCAAAGAACATTTATCCCGTAGAAATGACCCAAAATTGATGAATAATAGGCTCAAGTATCTTTTAGGGCAGAAGAAAGGAATTTATTGGCGCATAAAAAGAGGTGAGGGTCATCTTATAAATCAGTATACTGACATTAAGAGGGACGTTAAAAGGGGATAAGAAAAGATAAACGGGACTATGAAATTAAAGTTTCAAGGGATTCAAAACTAACCAAAAATTTTTTCCAGGTTTATAGAACAAAAGTTAGGGATAAAATAGATCCCTTTAAAAATAACTCTGGGCATTTTACTGACAAGGAGAATGATATGTGCTCTATTTTTAATAATTATTTTCTCTCGGTTTTCACACAGGAAGACACTAATAATATCCCAGTAATTAATTTTTACAGAGGCCCAGAAGAAGATAAATTATGTAATATCACAGTCACTAGCAAATGGTTATGAAACAACTAGACCGACTGAAACAAAATAAATCGCCGGGTCCTGATGAGCTTTTGCAAGGGTTCTTAAGGAATGCAAAATGGAACTCTGTGAACCATTATCTAACATTTTCAATTTATCTCTTCAAACAGGTGTAGTGTCTGATATGTGGAAGATGGCTAATGTAATTCCTATTTTTAAAGCAGGGGACAAGTCACTACCGTCAAATTACCGCCCAATAAGCCTTACCTCAATTGTAGGTAAATTACTAGAGTCAATTATAGCTGATATTATTAGAAGCCATCTAGATAAACATAATTTGATTAATGATACTCAGCATGGATTCACGAGAGGCCGTTCCTGCCTATCTAATTTATTAACCTTCTTCAGTAAAGCTTTGAGGCTGTTGATAACGATAAAGAATTCAATATTGTTTATTTAGACTTTAGTAAGGCTTTTGATAGAGTACCACACCAGAGACTGTTAAAGAAAGTGGCAGCTCATGGCATTGGGGGAAAAGTGCTGTCATGGATCGATTCATGGCTCACCAATAGGAAGCAGAGAGTGTGCATAAATGGGGTTAATTCCGAATGGGGACTTGTAACAAGTGGGACTTGTAACAAGTGGCCCGTTGATATTTATAATATATACCAATGACCTTGACGAGGGAATTACTAGTGATATGAGCAAATTCGCCGACGACACGAAGATAGGTAGGATAATTGATTCAAACATAGATGTCAGGGAACTTCAGGAAGATTTAGACAAACTGAATTCGTGGTCAGAAAAGTGGCAGATGCAGTTCAATGTAGATAAATGCAAGGTTCTGAAGCTCGGGAGTGTCCATAACCCAAGCACTTATAAGTTAAATAACGTAGAACTTAGCCATACAGATTGCGAGAAGGACTTGGGGGGGATGGTAAGAGCAAACTTAA
>WNWK01047184.1:0-14026 GCA_009830355.1 Cherax destructor | reverse complement strand
TTTTCCCCGGGTCGGACTTAACTTTCGATGCTATGTCTTTTTCGTACTGGGCCTCCCTCCGTATTTTGGGGAAACTGTTTCTAGCCTTCTACTAATCTTTTTGTTTATTTGGGGTTTTTTCCTTCTGTCCCTTTTTCCCCCATTCTTTTGATACTCTGAGTTCTTGCCCCCCTGCCCCTTTTGGGTAAACCGGGGGTTTTTGGCCCTTTCCCCTTTTAAAACCCCTTTCCCCCTCTGGGTAAAAAAACCGCCTCTGCCCCCCACTTTGCCCCTACGATTCCATCATTTCATTTATTTCGCCCTTTCCCATTTTTTTTTCCCCCACTGAATGTCCGGGGCGGGAAAATTTCCCTCATGCCCGTGTAGTTTTTTTTTTAAAGTCTGGTTTGTCTCTATGGGTACTGTTTCCCTCTCCACCTGTACCCTCTACTATGTACTCAAAGCTGGGCCCCAAAAGGGGTCACTGGCTCCCGGGGGGCTCTCGGGGCTTTATTTCTTCAATATCTGAGCTGTTCGGGGTGAATAAAAGGTCCAGCCCCTTGTTATTTCATCTTCCCCTCTTTTGGTTGTGCCCCTGACATTTTGGGGCATCAGGTTTTTTTACCACGCCCAAATCATCTTGGTTTCCAATTTTTGGGACCCCACGTTTTCCCTTTTGGGGGGGCCAACTGGGATGGGGGGGTGGGGGGGGTTTAGGGGAGTTATTGGAGGTTAAATGTTAGTTTTCTGAGTAGGTTGGGGAGGGGAGATAAATTTTTGGGGGTTGGTGGGGGGGAGGGGGGGGGGGGTGGGGGTATTATGGGGGTTGGGGTGGAAGGGGATGGGGGGAACCCACCCAAAAAAAGGATTTTTTAGAGACTGGGCGGGGAAGATGCAGGGGATTTAGGTTTTGGGTATCAAATATTTGGAGAGTTTGTTGCGGGGTCTAGGGGAGGGGGGGGGCCGGTGGGGGGTAAAGGGGGAAGGGGTGGGGGCGGCATTGGGGGAATTACAGAATGAGGGGGGTTTCAGGCCCCTGAGGTTGAGAAGTGGTAGGGGAAGAGGTTTTAGGGGGGAGATAAAGTGTGGGGCAGTTTGTTTGAGAAGGTTTAAATGAAGGGGGGGAATGACCAGGGGTGAAATTGAGGTAGATGAGGGAAAGGGGGGGTATGATTTTGGGGAGGTGTTAAAACCACGGAAGCAATGGGGGGGTATGGGGAAGGGTGGTTTTGGAAAAAAAAAAGGGGGAAAACGGAGGAATTAAAAGGGGGGGGAAGGGGGAATTTTTGGGACTTTATTTATTGAGGGGGAGGACAGAGGGGGAAAGGGGAAGATTAGAGGGGGGTTTAACGGAGGAGGGAAGTGGGGAGGCAGTTAAAGGGCCCCCAGGATGGGGAAAATGCCTGGGATAGAGGGGTTACCGGGGGAGTTATATTTCAGTTTTGGGGAAAGGGAGAGTGTTGGTAAAAGTGTTTAATGATATAAAGGGGAGAAGGGGTAATGGAGGAAATGGAAAGGACGGGGGGGGGGGGGTATTGGTGCCAAAGAAGGAGGGGCGGAAGCCATGATTATATGGTAATAATGTTGATGAGTACAGTTTATAAGATTTATGCAAAGATTTTGGCAAACAGGTTGAGGAGGAGAAGGGGGATTTGGTTACAGGGGGGACAATAGGGTATCCCGGGGTAGGAGAATGAGACAGGGGGCATGGGAAGGATTAAGGTTTTTTTTGAAGAATGTACTGAGGGAGGGGTGTTAGGTCTGGATTGGGCTACGGCATATGATAGGGTTAATGGGGAAGGTATTATTTGATGTCAATGATGCGATGGGGTTTTTGGGGGGAGGTGGGGTTGGGAAAGCAATTGTATGAGAATGCGGTAATGAGGATGCAGATAAATGGACGGTTAGGGGGGGGAAATTTGGGGAAAGGGAAAAAAGTATAACATCAGGGGTTTTCCCGTCTCAATTATTTTTTGCCATTTTTCAGGGCCCGTTTTTTAGGTTTTGGAGAAGGGGAAGGGGGACAGGGGGGACGCTGTAGGGGGAGAGGTCAAGGATGTTGATGACACAAAACTGTTAGTTACATCTGTAGAAAAACTGAGGTGGGGGAGGGAGATAGTGGGAGGTTTAGTATGTTAACAGGGAAGTTTGGGAAAGGGAAAAAACGTAAGTCCTTGTTGCTAGAGGTGGAGGGTGGGGGGGGGGGAACGTTGGGGGTGAGGAGAGGGTTGGTCATGGGGTTCGTGTTTTTTAAGGTTTGTGGAAAAATTTTAGGGAATGATTTAGGGGGGGGCCAAGGGGAATTCGAAGGGGGAGGGGTAGGGGTTTAGGCAGGATGAGAGGTTGGGGTTCCAAGGAAATTACTTTTTTTGCAAAAGGGGGGTAGTGATTAAAAGTTCTGATTTTTTAGTAAAATTTTGGGTTTAGAGGGAGTGTTTCCCCTAGTTGAGGAAGACGTGTGTAGACTGGAAAAAAGGGGTTTTGAGTTTTATATGGGGGAGGGGAGGCTTTGGGTTAAAAGGGAGGTGGTAAAAAAGATGAAGTGGGGGGTTTGGGGTTTTCCTTTTTGGGAAGGGACTGAGAAGTGTTTTCCTTTAAACGAGTTTTTGCTGATGGGAGGTAGGGGGGGGGGGAAAATAGGGGGGAATGAAGGAAGTGAGGGAAATTTGGGGGAGGGGTAAAGAGCTAGTAGAGTGCGAGAAAGCCAAAGGGGTTTTTGTTAGGGGGTACGGGAAACCCGCTAAGGAAGGGTTTCGGGGTTGGGTAGGGGTTAGAAGGGTGGGTGGGAAAGGGGGGGCATTGTTTCCTAATAAGGGTGGAAAAGTATTTGGGGTTTGGGTTTAATTGGGCAAGGTGGCTCCGAGAGTTAGGGGAAATTTAGTTATAGGTTTTTGCACGGGATATTGGCTACGAGGGGGCAAATGATTAGGGGTTTGAAAGGGTGGGGTTTTCCATGTGGGGGAAGAGACGGCATTTCATGCGGTGTATTTTTTAAAAGCTTGGAGTTAAAAAATTATTTGCAAAAGGGTTTTTTTGGGGTGGATAGGGGGAAAATTGGGGTTTCATGCCTGAGTTTAGAGCTGGGGGAATTTCCGGGGAAAGGGGATGTAGGGCTTAAAATAACATTTTGTTTAATTTTTTGTATAATATATGGTATGAGAGATGTGGGAAGGGGTGATGGTTTTTGGTTCTAGTTTTGGGTTTTTAAAAACAAATATAGGAATGAAGTAATTTACGGTAGAAGTTGGAGACAGAGTTTTCCGGGGGGTTTACAGAGATATGACGGGGGGGGTTACGTAGGTTGGGGAGGGTTTGGGGGGGGGAGAAGTGTTAATTTTTAGGAAAAGGGGAGGGACGACTTTTTGGGGGGGGTTGGTTTTGTGGATGGAGGTGGGTTTTTGGGGGGGAGTGGGTATATTTGGGTTTTTAGGTGGGTTTTTAAAGGGGATGGGGGTGGCCCTGAGGTTGTGGCAGTGTTTCCTTTTTTTTGATAGTGGTTATTGATGTTTAAACCCTTTTTCTAACTTATGTTATTTTTATAATCTTTGGTTTGTTTTTTGGTATAATTTTTTGAATATAGGTCAAGTTAGGGTTGAGTTTTTTTTAACATCATGGTTGAGTGACGATGTAAGTTGTATGGTTTAAAAAACAAGGGTTTTTTTCAAGACGACAATGCATTGGTAGGGATAATGAAAGGTAAAAGCAACAGTTTGGGTTTCCTTCGTTTGTTTATAGGAGAAACCATTAAAATGGCAGGGTTGTTCATGTGAGTAAAATGCCAAAATAGGTTTGTTTATGAAAAGTTTTAAACCCTTTTTTGGGATTTTTGGGTGAGAATTATATAGAACCATTGATAGGAAGTTTTTTTTTTGTGTATTCATTCCAAAATTACTTGAGTCAGGAAAAATATACTGATAACAACATAAAAAAAAAAAAAACTTAATCAAATTAAATCTCTCCCCTGTTAGCCCCAACTATATTTTTTTCCCCCTTTTTTAAAGTTTTTTATAAAAAAAAAAATCATTAAAATCGTTATAGAATTTCAAATGAGCTAAAAAGGGGAACAGTTGTGTTTTTAAACGAAGTTAAACCCTTTTTAATCTTCTTTGAAACTGGGGTAAAGAACGTAGTTTAACTTATCAGGCCACAAAATGATAATAGTCCCCAGTTTTAAAAATTTTTATTATGATCCACCTCGTTCCCGAAAAGGGGAAATTTTATTTTGCTCATTGCAAAACGAACATTTTTTGTAAATTATTTTTTTCTCTTTTTGGCTGTATTTCCACAGGGGTCCGCTCATTAACACGCCTTCCCGGGCCCCAACTTTCATCATTCCCGACGCCCTTTTTTTCATTTGACCCCCTTTTCCCTCATCATTTGGGGACGCACCTTTCCCCATCATTCCCGACGCACCTTTCCCCATCTTTTCCGACGCACCTTTCCTCATCATTCTCGACGCACATTTCCTCATCATTCCCGACGCACCTTTCCTCCATTCTCGACGCACCTTTCCTCATCATTCTCGACGCACCTTTCCTCATCATTCTCGACGCACCTTTCCTCATCATTCTCGACGCACCTTTCCTCATCATTCTCGACGCCCCTTTTTCCCCATCATTCTCGACGCACCTTTCCTCATCATTTTTGCCCTTTCCTCATCATTCTCGACGCACCTTTCCTCATCATTCTCGACGCACCTTTCCTCATCATTCTGGGCCGCACCTTTCCTCATCATTCTCGACGCACCTTTCCTCATCATTCTCAAACCCCCTTTCCCTCATCATTTTTTTGGGCCCCCTTTTCCCTTCATTCTGGGCCGCATTTCCCCCCGCCTCTCCCGGGCAGTTTTCTCACTTGCTTTTTTTCCCCCTTAGGGGTTTTCACCCCCCTCTATAATCCCCGGGCCGGGTTAGGGGGGAAGCCTGTTTTTTCCAAACCCTCATTAAACCCTTCCCCCAACTTTGAAGGGGTTTTTCTTTTAATCCCCCCTGTTTTTTTTAGCTTTCCCTTTTTTAAAATTTCTAAAATATTTAAAACCCCAATTGTAACGTCCACCCCTGGGAAAAGTTTTTAACGGTCTTTTTTCCCCCTTTTATCTTTTCCCTTTCCCGGAGCCGAAAATTTGCGCCTTTTCCCATACTTTTTCCCCTACTAAAGTGCCGGGGATAATTTTCCCCACCCCTTTAGGGCGGGGGGGGAAAGGGCAAAAATTTTCCATCTGAGCCGTAACCCTCCCCTTCCCGTTGGGGGGGGCAGAAAACCCCGCATCTTTTTTACCTCCTTTTTTTCGTGCTGGGGGGGAAATTTGGGCTGGCCCTTTTGGGCCCATTTGGGGCCCGCCGGTGGGGGTTTATCCTCCATGGGGGGCTTAGGTCTCTGACACCCCCACGCCAGGGGGCCGGAGCCAGGTCGCCATCTGGAAAACCCCGGGCCGGGGGAGAATTCCCGGTGAATCAACCCCCACCAGTGCTTCGCTGTCCATCCCAGAATGTGCCCTTCGAAATCCATTAATACTGTTCACACATATGCTTCAGTGCATTCACTTAATCTGATATCAATCTAATATTCTTCTTCTAATTCTACTTTTTCTCACCCTAACATATTCAATAACTGAAACTTTAAGTAAATTAATTCAGTGTTTATCATTCCCCTTTATTCTTCTCTGTTATTCTGTAGAGTTTCACGCTCTGGTGGGGTCAATATCAAATACCTACTTACTGCACTTTCAACAGTCCATCTATTTTTATCTTGCCTCATTTCTATCATGTTGCCACATAACTCCAGCATGTTTGTTAGATAAGATTTACCATTTCTACAGCCGTGCTAGTTGTTATTCACGAAATCATTTTCCTCCAGTGCTCCACCATTGTGTTTCATATTCTTCATGACAGTCATACTGGTTGCCTGTGCGTCTTTTAAACAATAGAAATACATTTGGTGTCTTCTAGTAATTGTTCATTGTTTATTGACTTTATGTAAATTTTAGATAGCGTTCAGAAAGAGTTTCTGCCCCCTCTGGTAAAACCAAGATATCTTTTTGTAAATTCCTTTTGCCTCTGATATATGCAGCTCACCCAAAATTTTTTTCACCTTTTACCCTGTTACTGATTTGGAGCTCTTCTTTCTTCATTCATGTTATCCGGTCTTTCACTGTCGTCATTCTTCTGATATCACTGTAAAGCACTTTCTGTTCATACCTGAATTATCCTGCTATGTCATCAAACTTCTGTTCACTATCGCATTTTCGTTTCGGTCACTTTTGTTTATTTTTTTATTCTGTCTCTCATTTTCTACAGTATTTTCAAGCTGATGTCCGTTGTTATTTTACTCTCTGGATCTCATTGCCTTTGTTTTTATATTTCTTCTGCCTCCACTTCCCGCCACTTTCTATCTATGTTCTCCTTCATCTTTCATTTACTTACTCCTTTCAGTCAGCCATTATATTGTATTTAGGAATTCTCTTTTCCTTTCAAAGTTTCCTTCTGAAATCTGCGTTTTCCCGTCCCCACCTGTTATTTATCCCATACTGTCTTTCACGATGAACTGCAGTCTAAACTTGGTAATAGATGGTCGATAGTACCTAGATGCATTATGCATTGTATTTTAAGAGGATCAAACTAACTTATATTAATTGTCAAATCCAGTCAAACAGGATCATCCCTTCTCTGTCGAGCCTCTGACGTACTGACACAAGTTTGCCGTCATCACTGCTATCAATCCCAGGCCTCTTTAAGTCTATTTCTTTGTGGTTGACGTTACTCGTGACTAGTGGTCTGCTCATGTACACTGTTGTTTTTATATGTGTATGTGTGGAGTATTCACAAAATTGTAGCTGCAGTGTGTATTTGTGTGTGCGTGTGTGTATGCTCACCTGTTTGTACTCACCTATTTGTGGTTGCAGGGGTCAATTCACAGCTCTTGGCCCCGCCTCTTTGCTATTGCTATTAGGTCAACTCTCTCCCTGCTCCAAAGTCCTACCGTACCTCATCTTAAAGCTATGAACTGATCCTGCCTCCACTACTTCACTCTCGAGATTGTTCCACTTCCTGACAAGTTAAAGCCGAAGAAATACTTCTCAACATCCCTGTAACTCATCTGAGTTGTTAACTTCAAGTTGTATCCCCTTGTTCCTGTGTCCCATCTCAGAAACATTGTAGCCCTGTTCACCTTGTGTACTCACCTACTAGTGGTTGCACTGGTCGAGTCATAGCTCCTGGTCCGCCTCTTCACTGGTCGCACAGGTCACTCTTCCTGCTCCATAAGCTTATCATACCTCTTCTTTAAGCTATGTATGGATCCTGTCTCTACTACATCACTTCCCAGACTATTCCACTTCCTGACAACTCTGTGACTGATGAAATACTTCCTAACATCCCTGTGATTCATCTGAGTCTTCAGCATCAACTGTGACCCCTTGTTGCTGTGTCCCATCTCTGGAACATCCTGTCTCTGTCTAACCGTCGATTCCTCTTAGTATTTTATATGTCATTATTATTTCATCTATCTCTCCAGTCCTCCAGTGTCGTCAGGTTGATTTCCCCTTTAAACCCCTCCTCGTAGGGCATGCCCTTTGCTCCGGACTAGTCTTGTTGCAAACATTTGCAACACGGTGTACAGGGTCCTGTACGATTCCTTATTGAGATGTCGGAATGCTGTACTTAGGTTTGCTAGGCGCCAGTATGCTGCAGCAGTTATCTGGTTGATGTGCGCCTCAAGAGATGTGCCCGGTGTTACACTCACCCCAAGATCCTTTTCCTAGAGTGAAGTTTGTAATCTCTGACCCTTAGACTTCCTCCGTCTGCGGTCTTTTGCCCTTCCCAATCTTCATGACTTTTCCTTGTGTAAAATGGTTTCAAAATCGACAAGTTGAAGATTGGGACACTTATGCAACATATGAGAATCTTTATTGAAGAAACGTTTCGCCACACAGTGGCTTCATCAGTCCCAAAACAAAGCAGAAAGGTGTAAGGAGTGGTGGAGTTTGAGGTAATCAGTCCCCCAGCCTGGAATCGTGTGTTCAGTCCATCACTTGTAGAAAGTACAGCATAGTGCCAGAGAAGTGGCTTATATGTTGCATAAGTGTCTCACTTCTTCAACTTGTCGGTTTTCAAAACCATTTATCACATCTGCCAGACACTGCAACATCATGGGATCTTGATACAAGAATTCTTTAACACTTGTCCAGCCTTAGGACGAAAACCTACAACGCTAGTGGTGGTTCCACTGTGATCCCGCTTCCTCCTGCTTCCACTCACCTTACTATAGTATATAAGTCGCTTCTCTGGCACTATGCTGTACTTTCTACAAGATTGATGAGGTAGAGGCCCTTTCAGTGTGCTGTGGGATTCTACAGCATAGTGTGGGGTGAGGCCTGTAATTGTGGACTGTGGGTTGTGTTGGGATAGCGTGTTTGGTTGTTAGGTTTTGGGGTGGTTCTGTGTGCTTGCGCCTGTTGCTCAGCCCTTCTCTGGTTGTCCTCTGCTCTCTGTCCTTGTCTCTTTTCTAGCTCCTTTCCATTCTGTGTCGTCTCCTTTAGTTGCTGTCTTTCAATTCTTGTTCTTCTGTGGTGTAGGAACACCCTCTTGTATGTTAATGATTCCTTCAGCTATGGTTTCTCTTGCAGTATCCTGTTCTGCACCGTTTATGTCTTGAAAGTCAGTTAGACCATCTGATTTCTCCCTTCAAGTACCACCCTATTCACTGATAATTTACTGTCTCAGCCATGTCCACCTCGCATATTTTTTTGATGATGTTTTAAATCTCCTGTTTTTATTCCTGTCGTCTTTCATTGTGTTTCCTCCCCATGAATAAACACTGACTTCTCCCTTTCCTAATCCCATTGCCTTTCCCTCTGTGCCTCTGGGTCCATTTATGCATGTCCATTTTTTTTCTGTAACTCTTGGTGGCATGGTCGTGCCTCTTCATGGGACCTGTCCCCTTCTCCACCTTCCCTTGCTGCTAACCTTTCACCCAACAGCTTGCCCGCTTCAGTCCTCGGCCCTGCTTGGTGGACTTATAGGGCCTTAGCGTAAGTCCTGTCTCCTTCCTTTCCATTGGGCTCCTTGTTCAGTAGGGGTGTACCTGCTTCAGATGCCATGTCTCTTCTAGGCAATAGCTCTGTAACTCGTTTCCCAGCCTATTTACCTCATATTCTAGGGCCCGTATCATGGTTTTTTGCGGCTTTAGCTTGCGACTCTCATTTCTTCTCTGCCTCCATCTTCTTCTCCATTTTCGCAGAAAGCTAACCTAGTTTACTCTCCCACTCTTGATCCAGCTTTTTACATTGATATTCCATCCATTCTTCTTTACCAGGACCATCTTCCTCTGATCCCCTGAGCCTTCAACTCCCGTCTGAGTCAACATTATTTTTTTTAGGTTAGGTGTTATATGTGTGTGTGCTGTTTGTATGTGTGTGTGTGTGTGTGTGTGTGTGTGTGTATGTGTGGGGGGGAGGGAGTTGTAATGGGAGAGAGAGGGAGAGAGCGATGGGGAGGTAAAGAGAGAGTGGGAAGGGGTAGAGTGTGTGTGTGTGTGTGTGAAACAGGTAGGAAGAGAGTGGTAGAAAGAGAGAGAAAGAGGTGGAAACAAAGGGGTAAAGGCAGAGAGAGGTGGAAGAAAGAGAGAGGAAGAGAAAGAGAGAGAGGTGGAGAGAAAGAGAGAGAAAGATGGAGAGAAAGAGGGGAGGTGGAGAGAAAGAGAGATAAAGGAGGTGGGGGTGAAAGTTGAGAGAAAGAAAGAGAGGTGGAGAGAAAGGGGGTACAGGAAATGAGAGAAGTGGAGAGAAAAAGAGAGAGAGGTACAGAGAAAGAGGGAGAAAGGAGGTGGGTTTGGGGAGTTGTAACGGGGAGAGAGATGAGGAGAGGGAGGAAGGGGGACAGAGAGACAGATGGGGGTGGAGAAGGAGCGGAAGGGGGGTAGAGGGAGAGAAAGGGGAAGGGAGGAAGGGAGAGGAAGGAAAAGAGTGGGAATAAGGAGAGGAAGAGAAAGGGAGAGAGGAGAGAGAGAGAGAGAGGGGTGAGAGAGAGAGAGAGAGAAAGAGAGAGGTGGAAAGGAATGGGTAGGATAGGGTGCTATCAAGTCACAGTCAGGTGACAACTGGCCTGTGTGCATGCATTTGAAGTGTGTGTGTGCAGGTGTGGGTGTGTGCATGCATTTGAACGTGTATGTGTACTCACCTAATTGTACTCACCTAATTGTGGTTGCAGGGGTCGAGACTCAGCTCCTGGCCCCGCCTCTTCGCTGTCCGCTACTGGGTCTCTGCTCCCTGCTCCATGAGCTTTATCATACCTCGTCTTAAAACTGTGTATGGTTCCTGCCTCCACTATATCTTTTTCAAGACTATTCCACTTCCTGACTACTCTGTGGCTGAAGAAATGCTTCCTAACATCCCTTTGACTCATCTGAGTCTTCAGCTTCCAGTTGTGTCCCCTTGTTTCTGTGTTCCCTCTCTGGAACATCCTGTCACTGTCTACCTTGTCGATTCCACGCAGTATTTTGTATGTCGTTATCATGTCTCCTCTGACCCTTCTTTCCTCTAGTGTTGTTAGTCCTATTTCCCTCAACCTTTCTTCATAGGACAGACCCTGAGTTGTGGAACTAACCTAGTCGCAAACCTTTGCACTTTCTCTAGTTTCTTTACGTGCTTGACCAGGTGTGCGTTCCAGACTGGTGCTGCATATTCTAGTATGGGCCTGACGTACACGGTGTACAGTGTCTTGAACGATTCCTTGTTAAGGTAACGGAACGCTAAACTTAGGTTTGCCAGTCGCCCATATGCTGCCGCAGTTATCTGGTTGATGTGTGCCTCCGGAGACGTGCTTGGCGTTATACTCACCCCAAGGTCTTTCTCCTTTGCCGAGGTTTGTAGCCTTTGTCCACCTAGCATGTACTCTGTCAGCGGTCTTCTTTGCCCTTCTCCGATCTTCATGACTTTGCATTTGGAGGGATTGAATTCGAGAAGCCAGTTGCTAGACCAGATTTCAAGCTTGTCCAGGTCTGTTTGAAGTTCTGCTTGGTCCTCCTCCGATGTGATTCTCCTCATTAGTTTCACATCATCTGCGAACAGAGACACTTCTGAGTCTATCCCATCCGTCATGTCATTTACATATACCAAGAATAACACTGGTCCTAGGACTGACCCCTGCGGTACGCCGCTCGTCACAGGCGCCCACTGTGATACCTCATCACGCACCATGACCCATTGTTGCCTCCCTGTGAGGTATTCCCTGATCCATTCCAGTGCCCTTCCTGTTATACATGCTTGTTCTTCCAACTTCTTTACTAACCTCATGTGAGGAACTGTGTCGAAGGCCTTCCTGCAGTCCAGGAAAATGCAATCAACCCACCCTTCTCTCTCTTGCCTTACCTCTGTTACTTTATCATAGAACTCTAGGAGGTTTGTTACACAGGATTTGCCTTCCCGGAATCCGTGCTGTCTGGTGTTTATTATCCTGTTCAGCTCGAGGTGCTCCACCATTCTTTTCCTGATGATTTTCTCCAGGACTTTGCACACTATACATGTAAGTGACACCGGTCTATAGTTTAGTGCCTCTTTTCTGTCTCCTTTTTTAAAGATGGGGACTACGTTGGCCTTCTTCCATACCTCAGGTAACTGCCCATTTTCATGGGATGTGTTGAATATTAGGGTAAGTGGCACACTCAGTACCTCAGCTTCTTCCCGAAGAACCCACGGGGAGATATTGTCCGGACCCATCGCCTTTGAGGTATCAAGGTCACTGAGTAACTGCTTCACCTCCTCCTCAGTTGTGTGTATGCCCTCTAGCACTTGATACATCCCTTGTTGGTGATGCACCCCGTCCTGTCTACCCAGCTGCCTTCCTTCCTCCACTGTGAATACTTCCTTAAACCTCAAGTTGAGCTCCTCACATACCTCTTGATCGTTACTTGTGAGTTCCTCAGCATTATCACCTGGTCTTTAACTGTTGTCTTCCTTCTGATGTGATTGTACATCAGTTTCGGGTCAGACTTAACTTTCGATGCTATGTCATTTTCGTACTGTTTCTGGGCCTCCCTCCGTACCTGTGCATACTCGTTTCTAGCTCTTCTACTAATCTGTTTGTTTACTTGGGTTCTTTGCCTTCTGTACCTTTTCCATTCTCTGACACTCTGAGTCTTTGCCTCCCTGCACCTTTGGGTAAACCAGGGGCTCTTTCTGGCCTTCCCGTTTAATCTTTTCCTCTGGGTATAAACCGTTCCTCTGCCTCCTTGCACTTTGCCCCTACGTATTCCATCTTTTCATTTATTGTCTGTCCGTCCATTTCCTTTCCCACTGAACCTCCTGCAGGAAATTCCTCATGCCTGTGTAGTTTCCTCTTTAAAATCTGGTTTGTCTCTTTTGGTACCGTTTCCCTCTCCACCTGTAGCTCTACAATGTACTCAAAGCTGAGCACCATATGATCACTGGCTCCCTGGGGCTCTCGTGTGTTATGTCTTCAATATCTGAGCTGTTCAGAGTGAATACAAGGTCCAGTCTTGCTGGTTCATCTTCTCCTCTCACTCTGGTCGTGTCCCTGACATGTTGGTGCATCAGGTTTTCCAGTACCGTGTCCATCATCTTGGCTCTCCAAGTTTCTGGACCCCCACGTGGTTTCTGGTTCTCCCAGTCGATCTCCCTGTGGTTGAAATCGCCCATGACCAGTAGCTTCGCTCTGCTCATGTGCGCTTTTCTTGCCACCTCCGCCAGAGTGTCCACCATCGCTCTGTTGTTCTCATCATATTCCTCATCTGGCCTCCTGCAGTTCTGTGGTGGATTATACATCACTGCAATGATTATCTTGTGCTCCCCAGACTGGATGGTACCTACTATGAAGTCCCTTTCTCTACACACCTCCATTCCTTCCATTTCCTCGAATCTCCAACGGTTCCTTACAAACAGTGCGACCCCTCCTCCCCCCCTGCTAATTCTATCTTTCCTCAGGATCTGATATCCCTGTGGGAAGATTGCATCTGATACTGTCTCATTTAGTTTAATTTCTGTGACAGCTATGATGTCTGGGGACACCTCATCTATTCTTTCATTCCACTCTTCATACTTATTCGTAATTCCATCTGCGTTTGTGTACCAAACCTTCAACCTTGTTTCCAATACTGTGTGTGTGGGTGTGGGTGTGTACGGGTGTGTGCATGTGTGTGTGTGTGCAGGTGTGGGTGTGTGCAGGTGTGTGTGCATGCGTGTGTGTGCATGTGTGTGTATGTACTCACCTAGTTGTACTAACCTAGTTGTGGTTGCAGGGGTCGATTCATAGCTCCTGGCCCCGCCTCTTCACTGGCCGCTACTGGGTCACTCTCCCTGCGCCATGAGCTTTATCATACCTCTTCTTAAAGTTATGTATGGATCCTGCCTCCACTACATCGCTTCCCAAACTATTCCACTTCCCGACCACTCTGTGACTGAAGAAATTCTTCCTAACATCTCTGTGATTCATCTGAGTCTTCAACTCCAACTGTGTGTGTGTTAGTTAGTTACCATTTTGTCCTAGGCACATGTCGATTAGACACTAGTCCTGTTGTATGTGTATGTGTATGTGTGTGTGTAAGAAAACACTTTGAAATATTTCCGCCCCATCGGGAATTGAACCCGGGAACTCTGTGCGTGAAGCGAGAGCTTTAGCTACTAGGCCACCGGGGCCTGTACTCACCTAGTTGTGGTTGCAAGGGGCGAGTCATAGCTCCTGGTCTCTGTATGTGTGTGTGTGTGTTTGTGTGTGTGTGTACTCACCTAGTTGTGGTTGCAGGGGTCGAGTCATAGCTTCTGGCCCTGCCTCTTCACTGGCCGCTACTGGGTCATTCTCCCTGCGCCATGAGATTTATTATACCTCTCCTTAAAGCTATGTATGGAACCTGCCTCCACTACATCGCTTCCCAAGCTATTCCACTTCCCGACCACTCTGTGACTGAAGAAATACTTCCTAACATCCCTGTGATTCATCTGAGTCTTCATCTTCCAACTGTGTCCCCTTGTTACTGTGTCCCATGTCTGGAACAGTCTGTCTCTGTCCACCTTTTTAATTCCTCTCAGTATCTTATA
>WNWK01047183.1:0-10000 GCA_009830355.1 Cherax destructor | reverse complement strand
CACATGCTTGGCTAGGTGTGGGTTCCAAACTGGTGCTGCATACTCCAATATGGGCCTAACGTACACAGTGTACAGGGTCCTGAACGATTCTTTATTAAGATGTCGGAATGCTGTTCTTAGGTTTGCTAGGCGCCCATATGCTGCAGCAGTTATTTGGTTGATGTGCGCCTCAGGAGATGTGTCTGGTGTTATACTCACCCCAAGATCTTTTTCCTTGATTGAGGTTTGCAGTCTCTGGCCCCCTAGGCTGTACTCCCTCTGCGGTCTTCTTGCCCTTCCCCAATCTTCATGACTTTGCACTTGGTGGGGTTGAACTCCAGGAGCCAGTTGCTGGACCAGGCTTGCAGGTGCCAGATCCCTTTGTAGTTCTGCCTGGTCCTCGTCCGATTGAATTCTTCTCATCAACTTCACATCATCTGCAAACAGGGACACTTCGGAGTCTATTCCTTCCGTCATGTCGTTCACAAATACCAGAAACAGCACTGGTCCCAGGACTGACCCCTGGGAACCCCCGCCGTCACCGGCGCCCACTCGACACTCGCCACGTACCATGACTCGCTGCTGTCTCCTGACAGGTATTCCCTGATCCAATGTAGTGCCTTCCCTGTTACCCCTGCCTGGTCCTCCAGCTTCTGCACTAATCTCTTGTGGGAACTGTGTCAAACGCCTTCTTACAATCCAAGAATATGCAATCTACCCACCCCTCTCTCTTGCCTTATCGCTGTCACCCTGTCGTAGAACTCCAGTAGGTTTGTGACACAGGATTTCCTGTCCCTGAAACCGTGTTGGCCGTCGTTGATAAGCCTCATTCCTTTCTAGGTGCTCAACCACCCTTCTCCTGACTATCTTCTCCATGACCTTGCATAAAAACATGTCAGTGACACTGGTCTGTAGTTTAGTGCTACGTTCCTGTCTCCTTTTTTAAAAATTGGAACTACATTTGCTGTCTTCCAAACCTCAGGTAGTTGCCCTGTTTCGATAGATGTGTTGAAGATCGTTGTTGGGGTACACATAGCTCCTCTGCTCCCTCTCTCAGGACCCATGGAGAGATGTTATCTGGCCCCATCGCCTTTGAAGTATCTAGCTCGCTTAGTAGCCTCTTCACTTCCTCCTCATTTGTGTGTATTGTGTCCAGCACTTGATGGTGTACCCTACCTCTCCTCCTTTCTGGAGGCCCTTCTATCTCCTCTGTGAACACCTCTTTGAATCTCATGTTGAGCTCCTCACATATACCAAAACAGTACAGGTCCTAAGACTGACCCTTGTGGAACTCCACTCGTCACAGGTGCCCACTCTGACATCTCGTCACGTACCATGACTCGTTGTTGCCTCCCTGTCAGATATTCTCTGATCCATTGCAGTGTTTTTCCTGTTACGTGTGCCTGATCCTTTAGCTTTTGCATTAACCTCTTGTGAGGAACTGTGTCGAACGCCTTCTTGCAGTCCAAAAATGCAGTCTATCCACCCTCTCTCTCGTGTCTTACTTCTGTTACCTTATCATAAAACTCCAGTAGGTTTGTGACACAGGATTTTCCTTCCCTGAAACCGTGCTGGTTGTCGTTTATAAGCTTGTGTCTTTCTAGGTGCTCCACCACTCTCCTCCTGATGATCTTCTCCATGACTTTGCATACTATACACGTCAGTGACACAGGTCTGTAGTTTAATGCCTCGTGTCTGTCTCCTTTCTTAAAAATTGGGACTACATTTGCCATCTTCCACGCCTCAGGTAGTTGCCCAGTTTCAATGGATGTGTTGAAGATTTGTGTTAGTGGCACACACAACATCTCTGCTCCCTCTCTAAGGACCCACGGAGAAATGTTGTCCGGTCCCACCGCTTTTGAGGTATCGAGTTCACATAGCAGCTTCTTCACCTCCTCCTCGGTTGTGTGTATTTCATCCAGCACTTGTTGGTATACCTCCTATTCTGAATTCCTGGAGTCCTACCTGTCTCCTGTAAATACTTCTTTAAATCTCATGTTGAGCCCTCACATACCTCTTGGTCGTTTATTGTGAACTCCCACCTTCCTTTCTCAGCCTGATTACCTGGTCCTTGACTGTTGTTCCTCCTGATGTGGCTATACAACAGCTTCGGGTCAGACTTGACTTTTGATGCTATATCATTTTCATATTGTCGCTGAGCCTCCCTTCTTACCTGTGCATATTCGTTTCTGGCTCTTCGGCTAATCTCTTTATTTTCCTGGGTCCTTTGTCTTCTGTACTTTTTCCATTCTCTATTACACTTACTTTTGCCTCCCTACACCTCTGGGTGAACCAAGGACTCGTTCTGGTCTTCCCATTACTTCTGTTTCCCTTGGGGACAAACCTCTCCTCTGCCTCTTGCATTTGGTTGTCACATATTCCATCATTTCTTTTACTGGTTTTCCTGCCAATTCTCTCTCCCATTGAACGTCTTGTAGGAAGTTCCTCATGCCTGTGTAGTCCCCCTTTTGTAGTTTCGTTTCTCCCTTCCTATTCCTGCTCCCTCTCCACTTGTAGCTCAACTATATAATCAAAACACAGAACCAAATGATCACTAGCTCCAAGGGGCCTTTCATACGTGATATCCTCGATGTCCGAACTACTCAAGGTGAATACTAGGTCCAGTCTTGCTGGATCATCCCCCCCTCTCTCTCTGGTAGTGTCTCTAACATGTTGATGCATGAGGTTTTCCAGACCACATCCATCATCTTGGCTCTCCATGATTCAGGACCCCATGGGGCTCTAGGTTTTCCCAATCAATCTCTTTGTGATTGAAATCACCCATAACTAGTAACTTTGCTCTCCCCATGTGGGCTCTTCTGGCTACCTCGGCTAGTGTGTCTACCATTGCTCTGTTGCTCTCGTCGTATTCTTCTCTTGGCCTCCTGCAGTTCTGTGGCGGGTTGCATTACAGCAAATTATCACCTTATGGCCTTCAGACTGAATTGTTCCTACTATGTAGTCCCTTTCACCCATTCCATCCATTCCTTCCACTTCCTCAAATCCCCACCTGTTCTTAATGAGCAGTGCAACTCCTCCTCCCCTCTGCTCCCTCTATCTTTCCTGAGGATTTGATATCCGGGTGGGAAGATTGCATCTGTTATCATCCTGGTGAGTTTCTGTTTCTGTGAGTGCTATTATGTCTGGGGATGTCTCCTTTATTCTTTCATGCCACTCTCACATTTATTTGTTATACCATCTGCATTTGTATACCAAACCTTTAACTTTTTTCTAAAACCGTAGTCTGGGGGTATGTTGGGGTTGGGAAAGTGGGAGATCTGATGGGGAACTATGGGTGGTTGGTGAAGGTGGAGTTTGTACTGAGGTGGGTGGAATCATTGGGTATGGCATGTGTGTTTTGGGTTAGGTTGTTTGGTTGCATTGGGGTTGTCCAGGTTGGGGAACATCTGAAGGTGGTTGTATTAGAGCTTCCTCCTGAGTCTGGGTTCCCCTGTCCATCTCTCTTTCCTCCTTTTGTCTCTGTACCCTCTTTCAGTTTCTGTCTTTCTTCCCGTGTTCTGTCGCGGTCGAGATACACCCTCCGGTACTCTGACATATCCCTTAGTCTTGCTTTCTCCTGCAGGATCCTGTGTGTGTGTGTGTGTGTGTGTGTGTTGTGTGTGTGTGTGTGTGTGTGTGTGTGTGTGTGTGGTGTGTGTGTGTGTGTGTGTGTGTGTGTGTGTGTGTGGTGTGTGTGTGTGTGTGTGTGTGTGTGTGTGTGTGGTGTGTGTGTGTGTGTGTGTGTGTGTGTGTGTGGGTGTGTGTGTGTGTGTGTGTGTGTGTGTGTGTGTGTGTGTGTGTGTGTGTACTCACCTATTTGTACTCACCTATTTGTGGTTGCAGGGGTCGAGTCATAGCTCCTGGCCCCGCCTCTTCACTGATTGCTACTAGGTCCTCTCTCCCTGCTCCATGAGCTTTATCAAACCTAGTCTTAAAACTATGTATGGTTCCTGCCTCTACTATGTCGCTTTCTAAGCTATTCCACTTCCTGACAACTCTATGACTGAAGAAATACTTCCTAACACCCCTTTGACTCATAGGAGTCTTCAACTTCCAATTATGACCCCTTGTTTCTGTGTCCCCTCTCTGGAACATCTTGTCTCTGTCCACCTTATCTATTCCTCGCAGTATTTTATATGTCGTTATCATGTCTCCCCTAACCCTCCTGTCCTCTAGTGTCGTCAGGCCGATTTCCTTAACCTTTTTTTTCGTAGGACAATCCTTAGCTCTGGGACTAGTCTTGTTGCAAACCTTTGCACTTCTCTAATTTCTTGACGTGCTTGACCAGGTGTGGGTTCCAAACCGGTGCTGCATACTCCAGTATGGGCCTGACGTATATGGTATACAGAGTCTTGAATGATTCCTTAGTGAGGTATTGGAACGCTATTCTTAGGTTTGCCAGCCGCCCGTATGCTGCAGCAGTTATCTGATTGATGTGCCTCAGGAGATGTGCTCGGTATTATACTCACCCCAAGATCTTTTTCTTTGAGTGAGGCTTGCAGTCTTTGGCCACCTAGACTATACTCTGTCTGCGGTCTTTTTCCCCCTTCCCCGATATTCATGACTTTACATTTGGCAGGGTTAAATTCAAGGAGCTGTTACTGGACCAGGCTTGCAGCCTGTCCAGGTCTCTTTGTAGTCCTGCCTGATCCTCGACTGATTTTATTCTTCTCATTAACTTCACATCATCTGCAAACAGGGACACTTCTGAGTCTATCCCTTCCGTTATGTCATTCACATATACCAAAACAGTACAGGTCCTAGGACTGACCCTTGTGGAACTCCACTCGTCACAGGTGCCCACTCTGACATCTCGTCACGTACCATGACTCGTTGTTGCCTCCCTGTCAGATATTCTCTGATCCATTGCAGTGTTTTTCCTGTTACGTGTTGCCTGATCCTTTAGCTTTTGTTAACCTTTGTGAGGAACTGTGTCGAACGCCTTCTTGCAGTCCAAAAAAATGCAGTCTATCCACCCTCTCTCGTGTCTTACTTTGTTACCTTATCATAAAACTCCAGTAGGTTTGTGACACAGGATTTTCCTTCCCTGAAACCGTGCTGGTTGTCGTTTATGTTTGTGTCTTTCTAGGTGCTCCACCACTCTCCTCCTGATGATCTTCTCCATGACTTTGCATACTATACACGTCAGTGACACAGGTCTGTGTGTGTGTGTGTGTGTGTGTGTGTGTGTGTGTGTGTGTGTGTGAGTGTGTGTGTGTGTGTGTGTGTGTGTGTGTGTGTGTGTGTGTCTGTGTGTGTGTGTGTGTGTGTGTGTGTGTGTGTGTGTGTGTGTGTGTGTGTGGTGGTGTGCGTGGTGTGTGTGTGTGTGTGTGTGTGTGTGTGTGTGTGTGTGTGTGTGTGTGTGTGTGTCTGTGTGTGTGTGTGTGTGTGTCTGTGTGTGTGTGTGTGTGTGTGTGTGTGTGTGTGTGTGTGTGTGTGTGTGTGTGTGTGTGTGTGTGTGTGTGTGTGTGTGTGTGTGTGTGTGTGCGTCGTGTGTGTGTGTGTGTGTGTGTGTGTGTGTGTGTGTGTGTGTGTGCGTGTGTGTGTGTGTGTGTGTGTGTGTGTGTGTGTGTGTGTGTGTGTGTGTGTGTGTGTGTGTGTGTGTGTGTGTGTGTGTGTGTGTGTACTCACCTAATTGTACTCACCTAATTGTGGTTGCAGGGTCGAGACTCAGCTCCTGGCCCCGCCCTCTTCGCTGTCCGCTACTGGGTCTCTGCCTCCCTGCTCCATGAGCTTTATCATACCTCGTCTTAAAACTATGTATGGTTCCTGCCTCCACTATATCTTTCTCTAGACTATTCCACTTCCTGACTACTCTGTGGCTGAAGAAATGCTTCCTAACATCCCTTTGACTCATCTGAGTCTTCAGCTTCCAGTTGTGTCCCCTTGTTTCTGTGTTCCCCCTCTGAACATCTTGTCACTGTCTACCTTGTCGATTCCCGCATTTTGTATGTCGTTATCATGTCTCCTCTGACCCTTCTTTCCTCCAGTGTTGTTAGTCCTATTTCCCTCAACCTTTCTTCATAGGACAGACCCTGAGTTGTGGAACTAACCTTGTCGCAAACCTTTGCACTTTTCTCTAGTTTTTTATGTGCTTGACCAGGTGTGGGTTCCAGACTGGTGCTGCATATTCTAGTATGGGCCTGACGTACACGGTGTACAGTGTCTTGAACGATTCCTTGTTAAGGTAACGGAACGCTAATCTTAGGTTTGCCAGTCGCCCATATGCTGCCGCAGTTATCTGGTTGATGTGTGCCTCCGGAGACGTTGCTTGGCGTTATACTCACCCCAAGGTCTTTCTTCTTTGCCGAGGTTTGTAGCCTTTGTCCGCCTAGCCTGTACTCTGTCAGCGGTCTTCTTTGCCCTTCTCCGATCTTCATGACTTTGCATTTGGTGGGATTAAATTCGAGAAGCCAGTTGCTAGACCAGATGTCAAGCTTGTCCAGGTCTGTTTGAAGTCCTGCTTGGTCCTCTTCCGATGTGATTCTCCTCATTAATTTCACATCATCTGCGAACAGAGACACTTCTGAGTCTACCCCACCCCTCATGTCATTTACATATACCAAGAATAACACTGGCCCCAGGACTGACCCCCCCCCGGACGCCCCTCGTCACAGGTGCCCACTGTGATACCTCACCACGCACCATGACCCGTTGTTGCCTCCCTGTGGGGGTTTTCCCCCGATCCATTCCAGTGCCCTTTCCCCGTTATACATGCTTGTTCTTCCAACTTTTTACTAATCTCATTTTGTGTGTATATATTTTGTGTGTGTGTGTGTGTGTGTCTGTGTACTCTATTTGTGGTTGGGGCCCATTCACAGCTCCTGGCCCCCCCTTTTTCACTGGCCCTTTTCTGGGGGCCTTTTCCCCGCCCCATAAGCTTAATCACACCTCTTCTTAAACCCTTATGGATCCTGCCCCACTACATCACTTCCCAGACTATTCCACTTCCTGACAACTCTATGACTGAAGAAATATTCCAAAAACCCCCGTATATATATATTTTGTGTGTGTGTGTGTGTGTACACGGGGGGATTAAAACCCCATTTTGGAAAATTTTCCCCTTTTTTTTCCCGACTCTGGTTTTACGGGGGGAAAAAAAACAGTCCCGTTTTTGGGGAATAATTTTACCGTTGAGAACAACGTAATAACAGAAAAAAAGGAGGGGGGCGCATAATCTATTTTTGTAAAGGGGGTCCCCTTATGTGGTCACACACATATGTAATATATATATATATATATATATATATATATATATATATATATATATATATATATATATATATATATATATATATATTCCTTTAAAACGATTTTAAAAAAAAGGAAAAAAAAAAGACTACTTCATTTTTCTCTTTTTATTAAAATTAATATTATTATTATTATTATTATTATTATTATTTTTATTATTATTATTATTATTATTATTTTCATCATCATCATTATTCCTCTCTTTTTTTATATCTTACATTTCTTCCTCCTCGTAATCTTCCTCCTCCTAAAAAAATTTTCCCCGGGGCCAAACCCAAAAAAATCTCCCCCTGATAGTCTTCAAACTTTGCACACTTGTGTATCTTACTGAAAAAAAAACCCGAGACTTTTTTTTGACCAACCTGACTCCCTATTAACCAATTTTTAAGACCAACTTTCTGGACGGTACCAAGTAACCAGGAAACCCTTTTAAAACCGACACTGGAGACTGAGTATATATATATATAATATATATATATATATATATATATATATATATATATATATATATATATATATATATATATATATATATATATATATATATATATATATATATAATAACCCCAACTGAAACCGCGATCTGCATCGCGATGGCCAAGACAGAGTGGAAGGGTAAGAATCTCCTGGTTAATCCAACATGTTAGGTTAATGTAACCTTTATAATTGTCGGAAACTGACCCCAGGAAAGGGGGTTAATTGCGCGGATTTTGGGGTCAGTCTGCCCCCCGTAGGCGATGTTCAGACCACTGCTGAATTTCCCCGGCCCGGTCAATAAGGCTCAAACATTGCAAAATGCTTTGAACATCTCTAAATAGGGGAAAAATATTTTGGGGCTTAAAAAAAAAAGGTCAGAAATACTGGTTTTCTTTTTGGGGGGGAAAAATTTTGGTTGGGTAGTTTTTTTTGGGATGTTGAAAGAGGAATTGAAATTTTGGGGATAAAATGGTGAATGGAAATTTTTATAGTACATAGTGAAGGGGGTTAGGAGCTCGAAAGGAGGGAGACAGGGGGGCCCCGGGTATAGGTGGAAAACAAAATAATTACAGACAGGAGGGAGACAAGAGACAGAACTTGGGTGGGGAAAAAAAAGGTAATTACAGACAAAGAGAGACAAGAGACAGTAAATAGTGATAAACACAGTACAATAAGTAGTGACCAGCCTATGTCTCTCTCCCTTGTTGTGCCGAGTACCAATTCCCCTTATAGTAGGTACCTGGTACTACCTACCATGGCACTTGTGTCTGGTAGATACCTTTACTACCTTTTCCCTTTGGGACTGGTGTCGTGGTAGGTACCTGGTTTCCTACCTTGGCACTGGTGTCATGGAGGGTACCTGGTACTATTTTCCCTGGCACTGGTGTCATGGAGATAGCCCCATGGCACCATTCCGCCAATATCAACTAAATTCTACTGTATTTTCTCTCTTAACACTGACAGTCATCGTGTGGCTCTTTCTGGGGTTTTCCCAACTCACCTATGTGTTACCATGTGTCCAGCTGTTTTTCAAAGACATCCATGTGTTACCATGTATCCAGCTGTCAACCAACACATCTATGTGTTACCATGTGTCCCCCGTCAGCCAAAACATCCATGTGTTACCATGTATCCCCCTGTCAACCCCAAACATCAATGTGTTACCATGTGTCCCCTGTCAACTAACACATCAATGTGTTACCATGTGTCCAGCTGTCAACCCCAAACATCTATGTGTTACCATGTGTCCATTCGGGGCCCAAAACATCCATGTGTTACCATGTACCAACTGTCAACCAACACATCCATGTGTTACCATGTGTCCCCCCCAACTAACACCCAATGTGTTACCATGTGTCCAGCTGTCAACCAACACATCAATGTGTTACCATGTGTCCAGCTGTAAAACCAACACATCAATGTGTTCCATGTGCCACTTAACCAACACATCCATGTGTTACCATGTGTCCGCTGTAAAAAAAAATCCATGTTTACCATTTTCCAGCTTCCCAACACATAATGTGTTACCATGTGTCCAGCTGTCCCAACACATCTCCGGTAATACCATTTCTACCACAATAAAATGCCTTTTACCCAGTTAAAAAAAGATTTATTAAAAAATAATCCAGGGAAAAAAGGGGGGGAAATTTAAAAATTTTTTTTTTTACTGACAAACACATACATCATACACACACACATAACCCCCCTGAACTGGTATGACATATATATTTTTTTTTTTTTTTTTTTTTTTTTTTTTTTAAACCTTTTAAAAAATTGATTATAATACAAAAAAATTATATATTCATTTCAAATTCATTATAAAGACATGTCTCCCACCGGGTGGATGACTCAGCCAGGAAAAAAAAACCACATTGAATCCTGTACGTCACCGTCTCGCCAAAAGGGGCTGACGTCTGAGTCTGGGAACCACCCGTGCCTCCACTGTGCTTGTCGTGGGGCTCTTGATCCAGGGAATTGGAGGACCCTCCTCTTCCCGCATCAAACCTCATTGCCTCCCCACCCAGGGGGTGTTTGGTCTTTCTAACTTAATTTCGTCATTTTAATTAATAATAATGTTATAATAATAATAATAATAATAAAAATGATAATGACAAAAAAATAATTAAAATAATAATACTAAATTTTTTGCTAATAATAATGGTAATAATAATAAAACAATGATAATGACAAAAAAATAATTAAAATACTATAATACTATTGCTAATAATAATGGTAAAATAAAATAATAAAATAAAAAATACTCTATTAATAATAAAATATGATGTATAACCTT